>KV459515.1:0-67224 GCA_001662645.1 Pseudogymnoascus sp. 03VT05 | reverse complement strand
TTAATAAGTAAGAATTAGTACTAGAATATACTAGAAAGTTCATTAGTAAGCTATTAATAAGTAAGAATTAGTCATTAGAACATTCTAGAATTATACTAGCCTAAATAGGAATAGTCTATTCTCATTACTTAATTACTTGAGTAAATCATGATTATTTGAGTTTGAATATGAGTAACAGGTATTCGTTACTCATTAAGTTTAAGTAAGGCCCGTTACTTATGATTTTACTTAATTTGCTAACCCTGCTTAGTACAATAAGAATAACGTACATCTTCTATACAATTAGGTTATTACATTAAGTGAAAATGGGTAGACTATAAATGTAATTAGTTTTAAGTGGATTTAGCATTTTAAAAAGTATATAACGTATTTCATAAGCGAAGGGATCACCAAAACACAAAACGCGTTAATTACTACCTACTACTACACCACCACCCTACATAATAACCCTTATTCAATTGTAATTGATTCCTGGCGCCTCTCGCACGTACGAGCATTATGCCCTATATTACTACATGTGCCACATCGTTGCTGTCGGCCTATAGAACCCACCTGCTGAGTAGTCTCACTTGCCACCTCCGTACGGAGTTAAGCATCAACCTTAGCACTCTAAAGGATATCCTCTCCCTCTTGTACAGAGAGACTGCCCCCTTACATTATACACCTCTTACGCTTCCTTTCCCTCCTCTTTTTCTGTTCATTTGCAGCCTATAGAGCCTTAACTTCTGCCTTAAGTAGAACAGCAGAATGCATCATCATTTCTGCCCCTTTAACAAGGCAGCTAACAGCATCATTAATTAAGGTAGGAGAGCTGTTCTAATGTTGTATAATGCAGTTATTAATGTGCTCTGTTTAAAAGTTAAGCTCCCTTATGGTTTGAGGGGTCTTTGAAGTCTAATTGTCATGCTTAAGTATTAGAGGGGTTGGAGTTCTCAAGTGTACATTTAAGTGAGAGAGAACATTCTGCAGCTTGTATAGAACTAGCCCTATAGCTTAGAATCTGCTCTTAATGTTCTACTCTATAAATGCAGCTTTGAATGCTTCTTTAAATGCAGAGAGAAACTTAAGCTTTGTGATATGGTTTAGCCTGTTCTGTACAAAGGTTTTAATCTAACGTCCGTACGAAAGCTTTAGTAGAGCAAAGCAGCTCACGTTAAGTGGCTGAAGTATATGCAATGAGTATAGTGGCATATAGAGAGTGATTATCTTCTGTTCTGTACAGTAGTGTTGAAATTAAGCTAAGAGGTAGCTCTCGTGTCCATTAAGAATAAGAAGGCGATAGGTTCTGATTGAACGACTGTTTGTATGTTAATTGAAGTGTTGAATCCACTTGTACCTAATTGAATTTAAAGTCCACCTATTCTCACTTAGCGTAATTACCTAATCGTCTGGCAATCCTAAGTCCTCATACTAAGCAGAGAGGTGATTCTACGCCTTAAAAATGATGAATGGCAGGAGTGCCTATCGTACGAATTAACACCTTAGATAATTAACACCTACTCCCTATTTCTAGGCTATATAGTCTTTAGACAGCTCTTTGCTTCTAAGCTTGTGACTACCTTTATAGTAGCAATAACTCCCATTACGAAACCTGCTTTATTAAAGTTGTAGATATCCTGCTCTAAGATTCTATATTTTACAACTGTGTTTTGTACAAGGGAGAACCACCCTTTAATTATCTTAGGATCTTTGCATTTTGCTCGTTTATAGTCGTACTTTCAACTAAACTTTGCTTTAAGTTCTATACAACACGTTACGAAGTTGGTAGTCTAGTTCTTCCTAGTAGGGCTCTCACCTCGTTTAGAGAGTAGTAGGTCTGCTATTTCTTACACAGCTTGCAGCTAGGGTAGAAATCCGCGCAAATCTAGGTTAAGGATATACTAAACGAGAGCTGACTCTTCGTATGGAGTCAACTTATGTGAGTTAGGAGTACAGTCGCGTTAAGAAGTCATACTATGGATCTAGTCACTTAAGGTCGAACAGGGTACATCGTACAATACTACAGCTGCTTAAATAGTTTGACAAGTGCCTTGTTTAATTACTTGCATAGCTAATAGTATTCTACCCTCTTAATTAGAGGATTTAGCTCGTGTTGGTCATGGCATTATTAATTGTAGTCTCGTTGATGCGTTTTAGTGTTTTTGCTGCTGACTCGCTTAGGATGCTTACTTGCTTGTAAAATACGTTATATTGTCTCCTAATTATTAATGGCTATAAGTTGCACATTTTAGTCAAATTCTAATAGTACTATTAAGTGCACTTAATTATCACCTTATGTATGCTAGCGCATTCATTACACCTCCTTTAGCCTCTTAATGTTAGGTGTTTTAGCCCTCTTAAGATCTTATATAGAAAGCAAATTAAGAAACTTATATGACTCTAAATCTTTTATATTACAAAGCTTAAGTTCCTCCCTGCTTTTAAAGAAGCATACTAAACTACATTAATAGAGTAGAATATTAAGAGTAGATTTTAAGCAACAGGTAATTATAGTAAACTTTATAGTAAACACTACTAACTTAGCTATAGGGATAGTTCTGTACAAGCCTAATAGAGTCCTTTTACACCTTAATCTCTAACTAAAAACACTAACCCTACTACCTATTAAAGAGCAAACTTAGACCTTAAAGATACCCTAGAATGTGACAGAGGTTGAATTCTAAACGACACACCTTAAGAATCAGATTGTACGACACTAGGATAGCTCTCTAACCTTAATTAACAAAGCTTTTAACTAGCTTGCTAAAGGAGCTTAAATAATGGCCTACTCGTTTACACTCCTTAAAGCTGAGGTTAAAGCATTATAGGAGGCAAATGCACTTAAAAAGCAAAGGGCAAATAAGCAAAAAAGGCGTATTCACCTAGGTGGAAACCTTACAATTAAGGAAGGTTAGGAAATCACACAGAGCACTCAAACTCAAAAGGAGGAGGGTAGTGATACCATACGAGCTAAGCGTGTAAAAGGGTAACCACGACGATGTGGCCTATGTAACAAGGTTGGACATAATGCTCGTACGTGCAAAGAGGTAGTAGATTCAATTATTATAGATAGTTAAGGCATTTTTAAGTGTTGTTATAATACGTACGAAGTTGTCGCGTCCTCATATTATTCTGACCCACTCGATTGGGTGACCCGCTCGCTTGTGAAATAATACGTTAACACAATCTCCAATTAAGCCCACCCATCCGGCAACTAGACCACCCTACCAACCCACACATCCATCGCATCCATCAGCAGCCTCACCGCGTTCCCACCCCAGCAAATACCCCACCAAAAACCCCGCCGTCTATCAACAACAACAACAACACCATAATGGCAGAACCAGCTTTCGAACCGGCACTCATAATAGTAGACTTCCAAGAAGACTTCTGTCCACCCGTACGCCTTTCCCCCTCCCCTCCCATCTATCTCCCGTTCCCATCCCCTCCACCTACCCCTACCCGAACTCCACCCCGCTAACCCCCCACAGTCAGGCGCCCTAGCGGTCTCCGACGGCCGTGCCATCCTCCCAACCATCAACACCCTCCTCGCCTACCCTTTCGTCCTCAAGATCGCGACTAAAGACTGGCATCCCGCTGGTCACATTTCTTTTGCTAGCAGTCACCCGGGGAAAGAGCCGTTTACGAGTTTTGCTACTATCACCAACCCCGAGAATCCCTCCGAGAAGTATGAGAGCAGGTTATGGCCCGATCACTGCGTACAGGGTAGTCCCGGTGCGGAGTTGGTAGCCGATTTGGATTTGTCGAAGGTTGATAAAGTATTGGAGAAAGGACAGACGAAGAAGGTGGAGATGTACTCAGCTTTCTACCCTCCCCTCTCCTCCCCGCGTGTTGGGGACAGCGGGTTATCTGCCCTCCTCAAACAAAAGGGCATCACGGATGTATACGTAGTCGGTCTAGCAGCAGACTATTGCGTTGCTGCTACAGCGGAGGATGCGGTGAAGGAAGGCTTCAGAGCGGTGATTGTGGAGGAGGGGACGAGGGCTGTTGAGCCTGAGAAGTGGGGGGAGAAGAAGAAGGAGTTGGAGGGGAGAGGGGTGGGTGTTGTGGGGATGAAGGGGAAGGAGGTTGGGAGGGTTATGTTGAATACTAAGGCTTGAGGGGGAGGGGGTGGGGGATATGGAGTCTACCGATTGTTACGGTAAAATGGTACAGATAGTCGAGATGAGAAGTGCGAAATACGATATTTAACGTGCATCCCCGCATTAAAAGATGCACTGTGTCATGGGACAAATTAGATATTTTATTCCGACGACACTGACTTAGAATTGTATTTCCAATATATAAGAACATGTTCCCCCAAATGATGCCGAAACCCAAGCCAACCAATTTCTTCATTAGATTTCTCTTCACAGCCCTAACTTAGTAGTCATTATAAAAATAATCCGGGCTCGAAGCCCTTAAAGGGGCTGCTCTTCGATTCGTATTACGTTGTATCCTCGGCCGTATTGAAGCTTGACATTTCGGGCACGCCTGCATCGTACAGCCCGGGCACTGGAGCAGATAACTCCAACTCCCATAGCACTTCGGGCATGGTTTTCGTCCTTGTACTTTTGGCCACCAGCCGTCGTGGTGGCAGGTTGATATAGGAGCCTCGCTAGGGCTCCCCTCGGTTGCAAAGGAGTATCTAGATCCAGGGAGACTGGCATTTGCATATCGTTTCCGAAATTCCTTAGATTCATCCTCTCGTCGTTTCTGCTCTGCTGCTCGCTCCTCTGCCCATCGTGTTCTCCACGCCTCTTCTGCTTCCCGCTCCTTTTTCTCCTGCTGCTCCTGTTGCTGTTTCCGAATCTTTGCCAGTCTCTCTCTCTCGATCCTGTCGTTCTCTTGCCTCTCCCTCTGTTCTCTAAGCCATATTCTACCTTGAATCGTTTGTATCATCTTAGTATCTGCCAGATCCGCAGCATCCACCTTCTCTTCCGCATTTCGTAACAGGCTTTCCTCTTTCTCCAAGTCTGCCTTCCTTACTCCTAGTCGCCTCTCTTTCCAATCTTTCTCAAGTTTTCTCTCCTGCCTCTCAATATCCTTGCGTGCCTTTTCATCCTCACTGTCTTCTGCCGTCTTGTACATGGGCGATAATAACCACGTCCCCCAACTATTCTTCTTTGCCTCTGCCGCTGCCTCAGCAGCTACAATACTATCTAAATTCTTGATTTCTTGCTCCAACCGGCGAACATCTCTCTGTAGCTCGAAGATCGAGGAGTCGAAGACCTTCTTCTCGGTCCGCCATCGTGCACTGCGTTCTTGCTTCAACTTTTGAAGTGCGACAATGTCTACGGCATCGCTAAATGCTCCCGATCGCGGGGTCGAAACAGGAGGTGTTTGTGTAGTTTGAGAAGAGGGTCCACTTCGTCTTATGGTGGGGTACTTTAAGTCGTACTCCCGGCGTTTGCTTTCATCCTTTAATGTCTCATAGGCCTCTCCGAGCTGTCATATTTGATTTTAGCATACTACAATTTCACTAGAAGATTATCATACCAGTTGAAAGGCTTCAGTAGCATCGTGCTTGGTATTCCGATCCGGGTGGAGCTTTAGAGCTAGTCGTTTGTATGATTTGATGATCAGCTCGAGCGAAGCCGTTTGCCCCACTTCAAGGACCCTGTAATAGTCCTCTGTAACTAGTGCTGGTGGCATATCTTAGCAATTGTGTTCTCAAGAGTTCCTTCTTGTCTAGTATGCGTCTGCAACAAGAATTAAACTTGCATTATCGTAGAGCCTCGTAGCAGTAGTAATTACCATCTTGACTATGGCTAGAACTTCAATAAAGTGTGTCACGTGGGATACATGCACTTCTGCCCAAGGATTGGCTTGAGAATGGTGCCTGAGTACAACATAGCAAGGCTGGACTTAAATATGGCGGTATATTGTAACTAAGCTAATGCACATTATTGCGTTGAAATGACAAAGACATTGCTGCACACCACTCGTAGAGAGCTATCCTATTCTATTACCATTACCCCCGAAAAAAACAAGAGCAGAAAACAAAAGCAAACCATCCATTCGGCCGACTCATCCAGAGCCCTTCGCTATAAGAGCGGAGTATAACACAATTTGGTACCGGTTTTGTTTTTGGTGTTTTTGTTTTGTTTTTCGATTTTGAACTTTTGAGAAAGACATCCACCTCCTTCATTTGCTCTAAGAGCTTTTGCGCACTCACACCGCCCGAGCAGCCAACTTCGAGGTTGGGATTTCGGGGCAGCTAGAAGTGGCTCCCAGAACCACCTCTCACTTCTCGAGGTCAGTGAATCCACCCCTAGTCCTCTTCCACAACAGCGCGCTCATCGCGGCCGACAGCGCAAACAGGATACAGAGTGCAATACTCAGTCCCCAAATACTCTTCATCTCGTAACAAGTCAGACTATCCGCCCCAGCCCAGACGAAATAATCGACTTTCCCCATATTGGCACCGACGCTTGACAAGAAGGCTTCAGCGCTCCCGCCATCTTTGGAGAGGACGGTGCAATCGAGGTAGGAGAGGGGCTTGCCGATGGTGACAGCGACGACGATGACAGCGATGAGGAGGGCGGAGTCGAGACCGGTGGCGATGAGGAAGGGGAGGTGGCGGTCCCAGAAGAGGATGTAGGAGATGGCGCAGTAGAGGACTGCTATGCAGGTCTGGGGCCGGGATGTTAGAACGGGGTTATTTGAAAATGGGAGGAGGGGGACTCACGACGGCGATAGTCCCGATGAGGACGTTAGGGGGGTTGGTCTTGGAGGAGACCATTTGCGCGATGAAGTTCGCAGTCATCCCGATGATCGAGATGAGGGAGATACCCTGGAGACCGCGGGCGACGGTGTAGGACGCGCCGAGGGCGCCGTATTGGGGAGCAGGCATGGTGCGGGTTTTTGAGGGAGTGTGGGTTGAGAAGTTGGTGTTGATGCGGAGGGTTGTGGGGAAGACGTTGGGTCTGGAAGAGTTGGGTCTGAGAAAGAGTGATGAAGGCACCGTGTTGATTTTATGCCGTTATAGTGATCGTGGGTATGATTGCGAACTGATTTTTTTGAACTTTTGGAGAACGAGGGATATCGAATCAATCGATAAAGAGAGTGGATGCTATCAAAGCAAATCAAATCGTTTGTAGAGAAAGTTTGAGAGAAAACAAGACACAAGAAGAGACCGTTTGTAAGGAGACCGACCCAAAAAAACAAGACCCGAAAAGGAAATCGTAAGAATCGACTGAAGACTGAAGAAGGTTGACAATGAAAGAAGCTGCTGATCCAAGAACTTAACTTGAGGGAACTCTTCAACTCTTATACCCACCTCACCAGACCACGATCTCGATCCAGACCGTACAAATTTAGATGCCCCACCAAGACTTGATTTGTCTAGACTCACCACCTCACCTTCTCACGCGCCCTACCTCAAAAACTACTTCTATTAATTCCTGACACGCTCCCCCTGTCCTAACAGCCGCCGAGCCAGCCTATCAGCGTCCCGTACCCAAGTGTCAGGGATGCGCTTGGGGCGGCGGCTCGCAAGCGGCCGCCGTACCCTGGCAACCACTCACACCCCACCGTTGCTCTGGCCAGCACTGGTAGGAAACCCGCGGCGGTTTGAGCGACGACCTCTTGGCGACCGCTGGGATTTTAGTAGTAGTGGATAGGGATGGCTGGGAGCGATAGGCGCGCAGGCGGGTCGCTCGTATTATGCGCGATAAGACAGAGGCTGGCCGTGATTCGATGATTGGTGCTGCTGACACGCGGGTGGAAATGGTCTGGACCGTAGGAGTTTCTGGCGGGGAGATCCCGGATAGTGGTTCTGAGGAGTGGGGAGTTGTCTTGACTCAGGGTGGGGCTTCAGCTTGTGCGCGAGGTTTGGTGGAGAGGGGTCGTTTGGTGGCGGCTACGGGTTTCATGATGGCGCTGGGCGAGGATGAGGCTCCTTTGGTTTTGGTGCTGGCTTGTCTTGGGGATGGGTGAGGATTGTGATTGGGGTTTGAGACGCTGCTGCGCCTTGAGAGTAATGAGAGGTTGTATGCTTATTTTATGTTGAGGGTCGGTTTTTATTAGCCGGGTTTGAGACATCGGCGATGGATGGCTCAAGAGGCTGCACTGATGACCGAACAGGCCTTTCCAGTGTCTAGACCTTGTATTTCTGAAATGTTGACTCATGTGTTCCTGAGCCGCAAAACACGTCCAGTTACGCAAATGCTGTATTGGAGGCGATACAATATAACTTCATAAACTGAGACTACACAGACATCTCACATCTGGTGAAGAAATTATGGAAACTTCGGACTTATAAACGAGGCTGTCTACGATTGCTTCGAACCAGAACTCTCAGAGGCATTGTCAGCTCAATCATACCTGAAAGCAATATTAACGCGGGGACCATTTGCACTTGGCCGTACCCGTCCTGCAAGATCTTTCAGAGGCCCAAAAATGGACGGGGCAGTTGGGAATCCGGAGGTGAGAAGGGGACAGGGTGGTGAGAGGGAGGAGCGGTGGTGAGAAAAAGGGGGTAGTAAGAAAAGGGGGTGGTGAGAAATGAGGAGTTGTACTAAGAGAAGAGAGTGTGGAAGCCGCTGCTGTCCCCCAAGAACTTCGAATTTCTGTGTAAGAGGTCTGCCCAGGCGACGATCCTGGATTAGGCCAGATGTGAACTATGCCCGAATGATATTACAGAATAATGGTCCAAATGTGGTGATCAAAACGATGCCATGGGCGGAGGCCGATGAAAGCCGAGCCCGTAGTCGAGAGCTGGCACTCAGATAGCGCTGTGATGGCCGCTCATTCGCATTGTCTTTGATGGTGGTTCTGTTTAAATTGACAGTCAAAATATACTGTAGGGGTGGGAGCGGGGAATGGGGTTGGAGGTTGAGAATCGATGTTTGGTTTGTGTGAGTAAGAAAAAGGGGGTTGGATTTGGAGATAATGGCAATTCTGCAGTTTCATTTCGACAAGAAAATTAGCCACCACATCGTATATCACGGCTTTCCCGAGGGACTTCTGCTGCATTTACTAGAGTTAGTTGAGGAGCGGGTGAAGAATTTGGCATGACGCTTCTCAAACCCTCGTTATTGACGACTAACAACAAGCTGACGTACGAGAAAACCTCAACCCCTCGACGCTCGTATCCTTCACAACCAACAACAATATCATAATTTGTATCAAAAAAGACATTCCATTCTGAGGGAAACACCGATGTCTATAGGTGACCGCAACACCATTGCTGGAGCCAAAAATGAAGCCGGTCTATCGTCTTTGGAATCCAAATGGCACCTCCTCTGTCGCTGTTACCAACGTCTTGCTGTTACAGCCTACTTCTCACCGTGGCGAATTCTTGTCACCGTTACTCCTGCAGTTCTGGATTCTTACAGCCACGGTCGCAGGTAAGGGGGTCATCCCTTCAGCCACTGGTCTCCTCGCCTGCAACGTAACAGATATCTCTTGGTCAACTACTGCACGCACTGGATGGTTTGCTCTAGTATCCCGCCTCTTTCAGAATGCAAATACAATCCTTGAGAACAATGCACTTCCAATTTATACGGGCGTCGTTGGAGTAGTTTGCGCGTTGGGTGCAATGGTAGGTATTGGTTATTGAGTTGCCAGTCTATCAAATACGCGATCTTTCTTCTCTCTCTGATGGTTTCCCGCTGTGGACGCCTGATCAAGCTGACCACATTAACTCTCATTGTCATCTACGATAATCGGAGGCACTGGGTGGCACAAAACTTTTCGAGATGTATTTCGGTGGTACCAGAGCGAGGCGGTCAAGGAACTATGATTTTGATCTTAGGTTTGCGGACAAGGGGACGAAGGACCTGCTCGGATTTTCTCACTACTTCTACTATTCTCACCACCGCTACCATTTCTCACCACATGCTCCCCCACCACCCCCTCCGTCCGCCATCACCACAAACTGCAACCTTTCACAATCCGATGCAGTCTCGCACTCGACACGGTAACACATCCCATTCAGTATGGTATTGTCGTAATCCGAGATGGACTCTTTGTGCTTTGCAATGTATGGCTTCATGCCGACTGTAAACCGAAGCGTAAATAGAGCCACGAAGATTTAAGTAGAGCGTAAAGTTATAATCTTCATACTATAGTATAGTTCGAAAACTGTCCGCGCTCAAGGCATATCCATGCCAAACATTGGAACAAAAAAAATAACAGTAAAGGTATCATATCCACGCCAAAACACCCCTCACACCCCCATCTAAACCCCCGCAACCTTAGGATCAACATCCAAACTCCAATCAATCTCCGCCTCCCCCCCATAATTCTCCTTCAACCACTCATTCGTCTTCCTAAAATGCCCACACTCAAAGAACCCCCTATGCGCACTCAACGGACTCGGATGCACCCCCACCAACACACAATGTTTCTTCCGATCCACCTTCGCGACCCTCTTCCCCGCCGCCGTGCCCCATGCAATAAACACCGCGCCCCTTCCCCGTCTCGCCGCAACAGCATCAATCGCCTTCTGCGTCAACCTCTCCCACCCCTTTCCCGAGTGGCTGTTGGCGTCATGCGCGCGCACCGTGAGGCAGGTGTTGAGGAGGAGGACGCCGCGGTCGGCCCAGGGGGTGAGGAGACCGCCGTTGTTGGGAGGGGGGGCGAAATCGGGGTAGTCGATTTTGAGGGCTTTGTACATGTTTTTTAGGGAGGGGGGGGCGGGGGTGGGGGGGCGCACGGAGAAGCACATCCCGTGTGCTTGGTTGTGGTTGTGGTAGGGGTCTTGGCCGACGATTACGGCTTTGACGGTGTGGAAGGGGGTGTGGCGGGACCTGGGGGAGGGGTGTTAGCTGTATTACTTAGACGGTGGGATTGGAGTTGGTGTAAGGGCGAGGAGAGAGGGTAAGTGAAGAGTATCGTACCAAGAATAAACGTCCTCTGCAGGCGGGAAGATCTGCTTCTTAGCCACATGCTCCTGCACCAGGAACCTCTTTAATGCAAGAAACTCCTTGGTGAGAAGCTCATCCTTCAGCACAGCGAACCAGCTCTCATCCAGTGTCTCTATCTCCAGCCCCAAGAGCTCCTTCTGCTCCGACGTAAGCTTCTCAGCCCATTTCTTCTTGTCGAACTTCGGCCTCGAGGACTTGACCTCTTCTTGAACGATAGTCTCTACCACTGTCTCCGTAGCCGCTCCATCCGCTGCCTTCGCAACAACCTTTGTAGTCGTCGAGATCGTCTTGGCGACAGCTACCTTGGGCGGCCCAAAGAAGGACGTGATGCTGCCGTTCGCCTTGACCTTTTTGGCGTCTGCCAGAGCGGCATCTGCGGCTTTTCGTTTGAGAGACATGGTAATTGACCGCTGAAATACTAGGAGGAAAGACACTTTGAAAATGGGTTGGAAAAATCAGAGGGGCGGTGTGGTCATGATTATGTGCATTTAGGTGCATTTACTCCTGCGGTCAGCCGCACGCCACATTCGCGTGAGGAGACGCGATTCTTTTTGGTGTTCCTTCGCGTCGTCACGCGTTCAATCTAGGCACCACTACCCCCTAAGACCCTGGACCGCCAGCTTGTAAAGTTTCCAAGAATTATCGAGGCTGCATATCGGACGAGGCTGCATTTGTTTATGAAAATGCATACCGTCTTGTGTACCCAATTGGTCTCTCCTGCCGAATTGCCGTTTCCAGCCTGCCGCCGGACGATTTCATCAGGCAAGGACCTCTACGGACTCATAATTCCGGGCATTTAGTTATGGAAAAAGTTAAGTAGATGGGCTTTTCATAGCGTCGATAACTTTGAATATTATGTTATGCCAGATAGTGTGATGGAATTTCAAGTTCTGAATGATATCTTCGACAAGACCGCGGGCGAGCCGGCTTCGAATACTCCTGTTCTTCCATCTATTTCCCATCGCAATATTGAAACAAACCTGCAGCCAAGATACTGTAGATATGCATTGGTATGGCTGTGATTAGTTCATCTTCTATTGCATCGGATTCTCCCAAGCCAATGGAAAGTATGCCAGGCTGTGATGGCCATGGAATAGTATTGGTTGTTGGGCCCCCAATATCTGCCAAACCATCGGAATGGGAGCCTTGCATCTGCAAAGCCAGCGCATTTCATCAGCTTCCCTCTCATCCTAGAGCCGTACTCGTCTCCAGATTATATATCTTAAAGGCTTCGGTGGATCAAAGCGGATGCTAACTTGTTGAAAGTGGATATATAAATTTACAAGAACGAGTAGTGTGAAGAATAATCCTTGATTAAAGATGCCGGCTACTTTCAGACAGTAAGTCTCATCTGCCTAGCCTTGTCCTCATCGAGGTCATTTCCGTCACATAAACTATCAATAACACACATAGAATCCTTGATTCCAGGATCATCACGTTCTTGGTCGGCAACCATGTCGATGGCAAATCCAGCGAGTTCCGCGTCCACGAGGAAGCCATAGCCCAACTTTCCCAAACACTCCGTGCCGTAGTGAACAAAGACCTCGTAAATGACCCTGAAGTATGGCCCGACGTGAGCAAGGGGACGTTTGAGCGGCTCGCCCAGTTTGCGTATACCGGAGATTATACAGTCCCTAAGCCACTGAGACGCCGTGCGGTTGTGGATGTGCAGGAGGCTGTTGAAAACGAGCCATCATCGGGTACATTGAATGGGTATCAGGCCGCCGAGGAAGCCGACAAGCCGCTTGCCGATGATGCACCAGCAGAAGAGGCACCAGCAGAGGAGGCGCCCCCTGAGGACGATCTTGATGGCTGGGGAAACCCTATCTTTGGCAAGAAAGTCAAGAAGGAAAAGAAGAAAGGACAGCAGCCATGGCCTCATCACGCGATGGCGGCATTCGAAGGAGGGTTTAATCCGGCCCCAGGTCCAGAGCCAACTAGTTTCGCCGCCCTCTCCTACCCCCTCCTCGCCCCACGCGATAATCACAAGTATGGCTGCGAGCCCTCGGCGAAATGCAACCCAGAGGGAGACTACTCCGCTGTCCTCCTCTCCCACGCAAAGCTCTGGGCGCTTGCAGATATCCACGACATCGGGGCGCTCAAAGCGCTGGCACTGTACAAACTCCACAAGACCCTGTGCGTGTTCAGAATCAAGGAGGGGAATGCGGGGGACCTGATCCACCTCATTCGGTACGCATATTCCGACTATACTGGCGGACAGGAGGGTGGCGGACAGGTAGATGATACGTTGAAAGGGCTAGTGGCGCAGTACATGGCGTCGAATTCGCCGGCCTTGTCTCATGACAGAAAATTCATGGAGCTTTTAAGAGAGGGGGGCCTGTTTGTTGAGGATTTCTTACGGCTTGTTATGCAGAGGACACAATAGTCCAGCGATCTACTTGTTGCCTCTCCTTTTACGAACCGTGCTTATTCGGGGAGTATGAAGACAGAAGGCCTAGTAAGGAGACTCCGGAAGTGAGGAGTTTATTATCCAAAATATAGCTTCAATCTACTATCCATACCCCACAACGGAGGATTCCCAGAGCCTTATGCTGAATATATCCAATTTGTCAAAATTTCCGCAACTTGTGATGCAGAGGAGACAAGTATTATCATCCATCCAACCATCACCCACGGCATGGCCTCTCTCACTAGTTCATCTCCTGCGGTTATTTTACCAAAGTGCCTGGCTCCTGACTTTACTTTATTTTGCTCTATTACTATTGAGTTGAGGTGCGAACGATATGGTATTCTACAGATAATACAGATACATAAATCCAAAGAACGCCAAATTGCTATGCATCGCGAAAGCACCAAAGCGGCGTCCCAAATGCCGGTGAAGAACTTCAGTCCCCCAAGGCCAGCACCCCCCAAGCCCCCGTCTAATAAACGCCATTTTCTAAATTACTCCCTCACTCACAGTCCACCAGCCCGTTTCTCCTCCGCCTTCTCATTAAACACCCTACTCATTCTCTTCCCCACCTCATAACAACTAATCATAATCGCACAAGCCGGCGCGACCTTCATCGTCCTCGCCGCCCAGCCCCTCCACAGTCCCGGCACCCCCTCCTCTCTAAAGATATGCATCAGAAACCTCGGCATACTCAGCTGCTCCGGCGCCAAAGCTCCGCCCGTGGCGCCAGCACGGTCTTTGAAAATCTGCTGACGCGTCTTGCCTACGTCGAAGGGCATGGTGAGAATGGATGCTACGGCGCCGGAGACGGCGCCGGCGGTGAAGCTGTCGGTGAAGGTGTTGGTGTGGTTTTCCCTACTCTGGGAACGGCTGCGTTCGCGGCTGCGGGGACCGTCGCGATCGAATTCCCTGCATCGAGCACGTTCCCGCGCATCGGTTAATTGGCCGCGGACGGTTTCGTAGCCCCACCAGTAGATTCCGGAGAACGGGACATCGCGCCATAATGTGAGCGTTAGTCCTCTCCATAGCGAAGCGTAGCCGGAGGTCTTAGTCATCTCCCTCACTGAATTGAGGGTTTTGGCAAAGTGCCCACCGCCGCCTGTGATGGTGCCGTGGCTGGCTTGCATGCGCGTCTTGAACATCTCGATGGGGCTCACGACGAAGGCTGCTACGACGCGGGCGAATGCGCCGGCGACGAGGGGGGCGTAGGAGTCGTGGAAGAGGCGGTTTACGGGACTTGCGGGGGCGAAACGAAGCCAGTCGTAGCCGGTGAAGTAGATGATATTCGCGGGGACGGTCATGACGAGGGTAGGCGACAGGCCGCGCCAGAGGGTGGTGATTCCCTCGTTTCTTGAGATCTTGCGGAAGGCGTCAAGGGTGGAGTTGAAAGTGCGCCGCTGCGTCTCTTCCATCGAGCAGTCGATGGCGCCCAGTGCGTTGGCGGGGCGGATGGTTCCGATCGTGGGGCCGGCGTAGCAGTACTCGATGGCGTTGCCGGCGAAGAAGACTTCGCGGCAGCAGGCGGTGACGCCGAGGTTGGGGGGGAGCGCGCCGAGCCCTTCGACGGTGGTGGCGCGGGTGAGGTTTGTGACGGCGGAGTAGAGGGAGGGGTTGGGTTGGGATTGGAGGCGGACGCGGACAACGTCGAGGGGGGTTACTGAGGGTAATTGTTAGCTAAAAGAATACAAAAGTCGGAGACGGAGTTAAGACGGGGGTAGCCCTTACCAATTATTGACGTGAACAAACTACCCGATACTGCGGACAGCATCTTCTGTCCGGTCGTGATCTCGATATGCCCATTCTGGTCCCGGCCTGGCGCAGGCCCAACAGGCGGTCCTAGATACGGCTCCTCGTCCGTCCTGGCGCCATGCCTATCGTCGTGGGCGCGAGTGGCAAACTCCTCGTTTCGGCGGCGTCCATCGTGTCCAGACATGCCGGGTTTTGCAGTCCGTCAAACAGTCTTGAGTGAAAACTGCCTGATGGGATTTCCTAGGACTGCGTGATCCTGCGCATTCTCCAGCGGACGCAGGGCTGGATTCGAACGACGTAGGTGGTGTTGGTTTGTTGGAGATTTGGGGAGGTATGTAATTTCGACGTTGGGATGGCGGATAGCGATAGCGGCGGGGATAGCCGCGGCGGACCAGCTCCGAAGAATTTTTGGGCGAGGCTGAGGGGAAGGCTGTGGGAGCGAGGTTAAGCGGTTTTGGTGCGTGGTTGGTCTAGACTCTGCAACCACACTCTCTGATATGTAATTACTAGAAATGTCGAGACTATAGCACAATTACTCGCATTTTGATAATATTTTGCAAATTATATTCAAGATTTTAGTGTTCTGCTTGAACGTTTGGGATAGTGAATATAACGGCTCAGTGATGATCCAGGCCCAGTTTAAGACTCATCGAACGCATTGGTAATTTATTACCACATTTTCTGAAATGAGGACTGACATTGTCATTGAACAGCACGGGGAAAACGCCGCAGAAAAAGACAATTGACCTTCTCTTCACGTTTTCGATCTTATACCAAGACCTCATCCTTTGAAATACCATATTAGACTCAAAAATGATACTGCCGCGACAAATACTGGTGAGCCTGGGTAAGCCTTCATAGACCAACGCTAAAGGGAAGATGCACAAATGCGGTGCCGGAAGCCGAGCAGTGGTGGCTAATGAGGTGGAGTAGGAATTGAGGTGAAGATGACTTATTAACACGGCGTTACTCTACAGTACTTCACCAGTGCAGGTGCAGTAGACTTCTCAATCCTGAACCTTCAGTGATTCAGCACTGTCTCGTCTGAACGCACAGATCAAATGGCTTAAGGGAGGTTGCATAAGCTATAATGCACGTGCGAGCGATCAACCACGTACTGTACTGAGCCGGCGCGTACTACGCGTACCGCCCGTACTACTCTGATGATCAAATGACTCTGACGTGGAGAGGAGGACAACAAGGAAAGCGAACAACACAGCAGCAAAGAAATTCCCCGAGATCTTCGACAGCGGGGGGCCGCGATGTGACGGTGATGGACGGTACGAGTCAAAACCTGGCCATTGGCGGCTGGCTAGTACTGTACCCCTATACGCGAATATGACGGATTGAAAGGGTTCGCGACGGCGTGGGGTGATGGGTGTTGATGGGTCCGGATAGGATAACCCCTCGCTTGTCACTTGGCGCATGTCTCGTCGCGGTCTCCAACTCAGACAGACAGCGGACGCGGCCGTTGATCCATCCGGTGCTGCAGGAGATATATAGCATTCCTGCTTCACCGACACCTCCTACCCTTACTCCAACGCCAATATTCATCCCTTGGTGTCTCTTGTCCTCACAAATCGTCGTACCAACATCACCGTACGCCCGCAACTGGGCATTGACGGTTGGTGAATAGTGACCTTGGACTGAAGCGGGACGGGGGGAGGCGCGCCCAACCATACACAGCATACCACGAATTACTCGCCCTGGCCAGCCAGTCGATAGCTCTTAGCACACGTTGGCTAGCTGTGCTTGGCCGCATACCGCGTGCATTGCATTGCCGAACACGTCAAGAATTCTAATTTTTTTTGCTTCCTTCTTTTCGCTGGCGGGGTGATGGGTGTACGTTCTCTGGGGTGTGTGTACAGTAGTATGCACAAAATGAGATGAGGTACAGTTACAGTGGACCAAGTGTACGAGTACTGTACTGTACTCTTCATCCCAATTCATTCTCGTCGAGGGGTTCAGGGCAAAGTATAGATAGATATCCATCCCTTGTTAGCCCTGTTGGCCCTATATTCGTCACCCCTTATGCTGCACTTCCATCAACTGGCATTACCTCATTGGGCCGTGCCGGTGTTGCTTGGCAATAATATGCAACATCCACCCCACTGGCATGATCCATTCATTATACGTCTTATTCTGTCTTATTCTATCCCATTTTATCCAAATTTACATCCCATTTTACATGGTAGTGAGTGTAGTAAGTACTACTCTGCTCTACTACTACCCTACTACCACTCTACTATCACTCTGCTACCATACACTATGCACTATAACCTTCGTAACTTTTTGTCTTTTCGTAGCTCCTTGTTGTGATATTTAAGAGTATTGCCGCCACTTGCAACCGCCCTAAACCACCCGCTAAACCCTTTAGACCCTCCTAAACCCTTTAGACCCTCCTAAACCCTCTAATACCAGGGGCTGTCACCTATTCCCACCCTCCACTAACCATCCACTAACCCACCACTACCTCTCACCGCCTTCCACTTCGAGCAAAAATCTAATTTCAAGTTGGAGACCTACAAGGCCCCCCTTCAGCCTTTCACATCGGTACTGATAGAACAACACCCCTGAATCTGCCACAGCCCAGATAATCTTTGTCAATCGCAACCTCGCATTAACTCTTGTCCCTCCGACTCCCTTTCCTTTTCTGATACATACTACTACTACCTTACCCTCACTCTTATTATCAATTTATCAACAAGCCTACCTCGAATCTACGAGCCAAATAGCAAACAAGGCTGATATACCTCCGCTTGCTTATAAGTGGTTTCTCAAATTCACCCATCCCCGATCTCCACCCTACCGAACAACGAAGACACACCTGCAACCCGTCAAGGCGGCCACTGCTGCCCTCGAGCGAAGCATTCGAGATACCGATTGATCGACTATGCGACTCTAGCTCCTTGTCCAATACAACACCGTCACATAACACATAACATAAACACACGATCCGATCCGATCGATCGCAGAGAAGATGGCCGGTTTCTTCTCGAGGCTGAAGGGCAAGGATGGCCCGACCACTCTGACCAAGTCGAAGAAGGGACAGCAGGCCGCGTCGCAGGTCCTGCCCGCAAAGCCGAAATGGTCTGATGCCTGGACGCGCACCAGTGTTGAGGCCGAGGAGGTGCAGGAGCTATTGAAGGGGTGCACGATCGAACTGAAGTCTAGAGGTATGCCCTCGGTTCCATACCACACAGCACATCACAATACAAAACGTCTTGGATGCAGAGTGCGCCAAGGTGTAAAGATATAATGGAAATGCTAACCTGGAACCTTTCGCAGCTCTCGATGTCCCGTTTTTCCTACTCCCTTTCCGACCCACCTCAGACCCGAGCGCAGCGCGCACCTTCATAAGGAATTACTTCGATGGGAAGCAGGCGCTTCAGGGCGATGATCTGTTGCAAGAACTGCGCCTGACGGAACCAATGGTGAGATTTACTTTCTGGTCCCGGCACGACTTTTGGGGGATGGGAACTGACAAATTACGCAGGTGCTGTGCAGTGTGGTCAAATGGTGCTGGAGCAGATTGGCAGGAGGTGTTGTAACGTGGGATTCGTACGAGATGTTCAGAATTGGAGAGTTAGGTATGATCGACCTCTTGAATGATCACACGGACCTTTACTGATTTCGCGACAGACTCGGAGATGGCTAGAGATTCCTTCACCGCTTTCATTCCTGTTGGCGCGGATTCAGATGCGCGCTCAAAGATTATATTCGATTTCTTCGATCTGCTGGCGGCTGTTGCGGCGCATGGAAAGAAAAATGGTCTTGGCGGCCGAAAATTGTCCAGGTTAGCAGGATGGTGGGCGTTTGATCATGGGAATAAAGGGGAGGGCTTTGATGGGGGTTATAAGGGCTGGTCTGCGTACGTACTGATGAATTCTGGTTCATGGTTACCTACTAACATATTGCAGCGCGGCTGATGCAACGAGCCATTTGTTCTTCGCATACCTTCGATCGATGTCGCCAGAGTCGGTTAAGGGCGTCAATGGCATCTCCACTCTGCCAATTTCGCTGCAGAAGTTGGTACAGGAGACAGAGTACCCGCCAATGACACCAACCCTCATGCTGTACAGCACACCAAAGGTCGCCATGATTGTGGAATCAGTGTCGCCAACTCCATTCGCGCTGCTCCGTCGCGCAAACAACTTTGTGTACAGAGATGAGGACCACGCTCTCCAAGATTTCTCAAACTACGATGATCCCGTCAAGGCACTATCGGATGAGTGTAGAAGAGTTCTCCGATCTATTTCCTCCTCCAACCAGACGCAAGTCTCGAACTCGAAGAACTCCACCGGGCTCAAGGATGCTTCTTGGTCGAGGTTTGAGGACATTGGATTTTCCGGTGCTTTCGATGAGGCCGAGGAGGACCAAGAGGACCAGACATTTGGCGCAAAGAGGAGAGAAAACGCGCAGAGCCTTCGATCTGCACCTCACTCAAAGACAATGGATATGGGCCGACCAACAACCCCCTCATGGGCGGATTTCCTCTCATCTGGATTTGTGGATGAGAAGATGAACAACCCCACGCCACTTCTCCTCCCACCCGACAAGATCCTTCCACCGATTGAGACTTCAAGGGGACGCAGTTCGCAGTCGCACAGACCACGACTTGAATCCGACCGCACGCTGGAGCCCGGAGAGCTTGCAAGCATCACCAAATTCGACCTCGATGACTCCTTCTGGTGGGTGTGGATCAGCAGTTTGGCTGGCGAAGAGACCGCCGAGCGCAAAGCGGCATTCGGACGCTGCGCCCTTGTCGAGACCGTCATTCCCCATGGAAAATGGCTCGTCATTGAAGAGCAGGTGAAAGGAGCTGCTCCGGCCCCCGAGGCAGGTGCCTATCTGGCCGAGAAGAAGAGCCGGTTTGGCTGGACGAAGAGAGGGAAGGGTGTCTCGAGATCGAAATCGAGCACTGCCAAGACCGAGGACAAGACTACCTTACACACTCCTTTCGGCACCGCGCAGTCGACTGGTAGCAGAACCAACATCGGCCCAGATCAGTACGCTCGCATCCAAGCCACGGCCGTTCAACTCCAGCAGAAGCAGCGCCAACAGGCCGCAGAGCAGGAAATCCAAGCCCGTCGCGGCCGCGGAGAATCCGACTCAGGAGGCCACATGAAGACCAACAGCGTCCTCACCATGCAGCCAGCGGTCATGACCGAGCTCAGCCCCGCCATGAAATGGGCGCGCAAATACGACAAAGATGCCGTTAGGGAAGCATACCTCACCAACGACTCCACCGGAAAGGGTGCCAAGACCAATGGCAACGGCCATGTCAGCCAAACCAACGGCGCAGCCGCTGAGCGCGACCTTCCAGCCATCCCACCCACCGAGAAAACCGCGGCGCAGGACACCATCACCCCCGCCGCGCTGCCGCCCACGCCTCCCAAGGAGAACGCGCAGTTGAGCAACCTCGCCGCTGAGAAAGCCGCTGAGGTTGGGCTTCCAGTCGACGCCCACCCCGCCGAGCGCGCGCGCCCCACCACGCCACCACTCAAGCGCAACCCAGCATCGCAGAGCCATCTGATCACTCCCCCCAAGAAAACGCAGCAGCAGAGCCTAGCGCAGTTCCTCGAGACGACGGAGACGGGTAACGGCGCGGCGGCGAAGCAGAACCCGGAGTCCCCAGACCAACATAATAAGCTGAAGAAGAAGAGCGGTGGTGGCGGCTTCAAGAAGATGTTCGGCCGCAACAAGAATCGCGATTCGATCCAATCTAAGCCCCCGTCCACGGCGCCAGCTAATGCGGCGGCTGTGGAGAAGACACAGGGTCAGCTGCAATCTGGTGGTGCGACGCTGGGACGCAGATTCTCGGGCTTTAGGAAGAAGAGCCAGCAGGATGTGTCGAAACCCGCTGCCTCGATGACGGCGAGTCAGGCACCTGCCAGTATCGCAGAGAGCGAAGACAGGACGCCTACGCAGTCTCCGGAGATTGGAGCGGCGCAGCATGCGTTTGGGCAGGAGCGCTCGTATAACCCTTCTGTACAGGAGAGTTTGTCGAGGGTTGATACTGCGGATGCACATGAGGCAAGACAGGCATTCTCAAGCTTCGACCAAGGCCCTCTCGAGGACGTGCCCGCTTTCGCACCCGATGCATCCCCAGAGACATCACCGAGACATAGTCGTGATAACGCAGCTCCTGCGCCAACTGGTAAATCCCCAGCTGTCCTAGCGGCGATTGAGAAGTTGGAGAAGAAGAACCAAGCTGCTGTGCTTACGAAGGCGCCTAAGACCCCCTTGGCGGCTGGTAAGGGAGAGGTTGGGGAGGATGGCAAGACGGTGTCTCCGGTCGGGGATCGCTGGGCGCAGATTAGGAAGAATGCTGCGGAACGCGCAGCGGCGAGGCAGAGTGAGGATCAGAAGAGTGCGGGGACGGAGGGGGATGGGGGGGAGACTAGTGGGGAGGAGAGTAAGTTTTATCCTGTCTGAGACTTGGTAGAGGGTTGTGCTAATACGGGAAACAGCGATTGAGAGCCGTGTCGCGAGGATCAAGGCCAGAGTCGCCGAGTTGACAGGGAATATGGAGAATGGCGCACCTGCTGCTGGTAGCCCTCGCTGATAAATTCCGTCGCGCTGACTGATATGGACCTTCTTACCTCCTTCATCTCTTTATATTCGGAAAACAACCTTTGGCTTTGTAACAAAACCTACTTTACATACCCATCACCGACCGCGATCAGTCGGGCAGATTTCTAGTATATACGGCTGCGGGATTTTTCTCACATACGTTGTCACTTTTTTTTTTATCGTTGTTCGCAACCTGACTATACCACTATGCGCGCTATCTACGACGACTACCACTGTCTTTGGATGAACACACTACACATACACCGATCTCATTTCTGTTTTACTCCGCGATACCGAAGTTTACCTTACATACGCCAACTCAACTCTCTTACCCGGCCCGGATCCGGTCTTCGTTTCATGAATTGATTGATTGATACCTAGTTTGGCCTCCTTCTACCTTTCACTAGCGATCGTTTTCACATCTCTCTCTTTCTCTCTCCTTGCGTGTTCGTGCCTTTTTGTTGTTGTTGTTAATACCAGAGTCTCTGTTTTCGTTTCTTTTTCGTTTGTTTGATCTGATATTTTTTTTGTGGAGGGTGGTTTGTTGTAAGGGGCGGGTGGGAAAGATGGAGAATTGGGAGGGAAGAAATGGGGAAGAATGGAATGGTGATGGTGATGGATGGTGGGAGGTGGAGGGGTGAGGGAGAAGTGAGGGGAGGTGGGAATGGGAGGGAGGGAGTAGAGGAGTGGAATGAGAAGTACGTAGGATAGAGATGAATAATTGAAGGTGGTGTAAATTGCTTCTGTTTGCTGTCTGCGTCGTGACATGATTGGATTCGAGTGATTGACGGGGACGACGAAAGTAACCAAAGTTGGTAGGGGGCCGGCGGGGCGGGGGGTGGGTTCATGGCAGCAGAGGCTCGTGAAGAGGGAGAGTAGTGATGAGAGACATTCACGATGAGAGACATTCGCGACGAGAATAGGGGGTGGTGAGAAGAGAGGGGTGGTGACAACTGCACGGGCGTTTCAGCCTTGGACTGCGATGGAGACGGATATTTAGGTGGTAGGGAGAGTATCTGGTTACTTACCACGTTGTGAGTTTGCTGGGCGCAGATCCTTAAGATCCTTAGGCAAGCACTGAGGGCTTGAGAACCGCGTCGATGGTCATGGCAGGTCGCTTGGTCGTATGCGGAAGGTAGTAGGTTAACTCTCTGTCCCGTCTGGTAGGAATATGTTCGGTGTTATCCATATACCACATCCTAAACATACCATCTCTATATATACACATATCCAGAGGCAAGAATAGGCTGGAAATTTCTCTTGGCATTTATCGCAAACAGCAGCTCTCTTCCGAGCTTGTTAAAAATCATTTCTGATTCCACGTTTTTAAGGTAACTCCCAGCCTTGCGCACATGCCCCGCTGATCTTGCACCTCTTCTACACAACGGTCGACGAAGGATGAGGCTGAGCGAGGCTCACCTGTCCGCAACTACAGGCATCAATAAATAGATCGCTAGCAAGTGCTATTTAACAGGATCAACGCCTAGAAACGCCCAAATGCTTGAATCTCTCCTTGCATCGTCGATTTACCGCCTGCGGCATCGATCAGAATGTTCACGCCACTGAAAAACATGAAATGGACGGACTGGGCGCAGGAGTATGCCGCAGTCCTCGGCTCCTTCGCCTCCTTCATCGCCATGGTGGCCCTCCTGGCCGCCTTCGACGGGAAGGTCGTCGGGACTTGGAACGGCGTGACACTCAACGCCGTCGTCTCCATCCTGTCCCTGATCATGAGGGCGAGCCTCGCCTACGTCCTCGCCAAGTGTCTGGCCCAGTGGAAGTGGGTTCTATTTGCGCGCGAGGCGCGGCCGCTCATCGACTTCGACCGCATCGACGCCGTGACCCGCGGTCCGCTCGGCAGTCTGAGGGTCCTCGCGAGGACGAAAGGCCCGTAAGTTCTAGGCCAGCGGGACGAGTTAGGCATGGCCGGAATCTAATGTGCTCCCCTGGGAAACAGTATCTCGCTCAGGCTTGGAGCTGTCGTGACACTGCTGCGATAGGCATTGATCCCTTCACGCAGCAGCTGATACAGTTCCGGTCTGGCCTTTTCAGCGAGCCCTCGCACGCTGCCCGCATAGCGAGGAGCTCGAGGTACACAAGGGAGTACGGGTCGGCGCTGGTGGATATGCCGCTCTCTATGAAAACCGCAGTCCTCACGGGGCTGACGCGATCTCCGTCCGAGCTCGCGCAGCAGGTGCTCGTGCAGTGCCCGACGAGCAACTGCACCTGGCCGCCGTTCCGCACCCTCGGCGTCTGCCACCGATGCACTAATGTGACCACCTCTCTGCGGCGCATCGATGGCATTGACAGCTCCCTCGTCGACATTACCGGTTACATGCTCGGCCTCGACGGCCCGCCCATATTTAACAACTCCGGCATCTTCCCAAGCACCGCGTACGTTCTACCCAACGGCCACTTCATCGCCAACGTCAACGCCCACACGTCGAACCCAGGCTCCATCGGCAGATACACTATGACGTCCTTCGGCACTTGGAACAAGAGTAAGACCCTCACAATGAAGGATGTCGACACGCTGATCTGGTCCACGAGCTTCATCCATCCAGACGTCGACGCCGTCAACGCCGTCTCTTGGCCCGTCGGCGCCGACGGCACCAGGCTCCCTTTGCCCCTCGGCGACTTGCTCCCTAACCTGCCCATATGGCCCGAGGTACCCCTACAAGCCACGGAGTGCGGGCTCTACTACTGCGTCAAGGCTGTCAATTCGAGTGTAGAGGGGAACCAGCTCCATGAGAACATCACCGAGTTCTCCTCAAAGCGCGATCCAGCATCCGGCGACCCTAGCAGCCCCGCGTCCTTTCCAGACACAGGACCAGACTACCAAGCCGATCTCTACATCACGAGCCCCAACGCCTCTGACCCCGTCTTCTACGTTCACCAAAGCCCCCTCAACGCCATCAGCGAATACATCCAGAGTCTATTCGTCGCGAACTACACCGACCCTTACGCGTCGCCGGACCCCTCTTTGCCACGTGTGCGCCAGGAGATCGACGCCATTCTTAGAATGAGCGGCGCCGTGGGCCTCAACGGCATGTCATCCGGCCCCCAGACGTATCTGACTATGACTGCCACGCCGCCGACACTAGACCATCTCTGGACTTGGACGGCGCCGAATGTGGCGAGCACCTTCGACTCGCTCGCGACAAGCATCACGAATGAAATGAGCCGCAATGACCGCGAAGACGCAAGCCGGGGCAGGATGACACGATCGCGTTCTATGGAGATGTGAGCCACTGGATGAGGGTATATCAGATTCAGTGGGCGTGGGGGGCGCTGCACGCGCTTGTGCTAGTGCTAGGGATTGTGTTTGTAGCGGTGACGGTGGGCGGCGGGGAGGGGCCGCTGTGGAAGAGCAGTACGCTGGCGACGATGCGGAGAGGGTGGGAGGTTGGGGGGTGGAGGGGGAGACAGTGGAGGAGATGGAGGGGGGTGCGATGGGGAGGTGGGTTGGGGGAGGGGAGGAAGAAGGGGCTTGTCTACAGAAGAGGCGGGTAGATGAGCGGGGAAGGAGTTCTGAATCGGTTGAGGGGGAAGAGGAAGATAGGGAGCCTACTATTCCGGTAGGTGACCATTAGCGAATACCCAGTATTGTATATTTTTGTCATTATGCCCCTTTTAACCCTTTTGCTCCTCGTTTTCTCAAATTAGAGATAGTGGGAAGGGGATAGAGATAGGGGTGTTGGATCCTAGCACTGTAACATTACTAGCAGATTTGGCGGCGGCTATGTGTTCCAAGGGGGGTTCTAGTGATCTTGCGACTAGGATGTTTAGAGTGAGCAGGCGTTCGAGAAGGTTAGGGATACTAGGGTAAGTAGGCGTTAGAAAGCAGTGATAAAAAGGTCCTGGCCAGTTTTGAAGCTGGTGCCAAGGCGATCCTAGAAACCAAAGGCTTAAAGAGGGGGGACCGTCTATGGGAGAAAGAGGCAGATGCCTATAATGGGCGCCTTTCAATTTTCAAAGCGGATATCTATCGAAAGAACCTTGACATACTACGAAGCCTTACATCCCCCTCAAGGCCGAATGCGATTAGGGAAACGTACTATATTGGGATGTAGCCATGATGGGCCCTTTGGGGTGCTGATGTGATGAGAGAATCTGACGATGCGGTAACGGGTGTTCAACGACGATAGAAGTGCATGACAAGAAGAAGAGCTTTGATAGGAAAAGGGGTGGAATAGGGACCAGCTCGCGTACCGTAGAGAGAGTAATCAGCGGCTTACTGTTAGGTAGACATTATACTGTGCTGACATAGAACCATTCAGGAACCCTGTAGCATTTACAGTCTAGGATAAAAGCAAATAATGCAACCAACCAAGACCTAACAACCCCATCCTTGAGATTTAACAACTTCTTTAACAATAATTTTACAGCTCACTCTGACGTTCATCCGTTCATTTTAACTATCTTTCAGCTGCTGGCTACAATAGCCCGAAATGGGTCTTCCCTTACTCTCTACAGAGCTCTTGCACCATATCGCAAGGCATGCTACATCTCTTCAGACTCTTCGCACATTAGCCTGTTTGAACCGCCGGTTCTATGCGGTATTTGACCCGCTGCTGTATGAACGAGACGCTCAGTGTCCACACAGCGCTGCTATTGACTGGGAAGCTAAGCATGGGGCGATGGAGACCTTAAAAAAATCGCATCGTCATGGTGCTGAGTTGTCGCTCTACGCACCAGGTGAGACGCAGGTGGTTGGCGGATGGTATAACCCATATGTGAACCCGAGCAGGCCACAGCACCCTCTCTGCCTAGCAGTCCAGAATGACCATGTAGATATCGCCGAGCTGCTCATTGCGCGAGGATGCGACGTCAACATGCGAGTCTCCGCATGCTTCTCGTTGCTGTGCCTGGCAGTGAAACATAGCCAAATACACATGTTGAAAAGCTTGCTTCGTCTAGGCGCCCGTCAAGACATCAACACTAGGGCCAACCTGGATAGCCCTATTGAGATTGCGGCACGTCAGGGAGATGAGGCTATTATAGAGTTGCTGCTCCACTACGGTTCTGAATCGACTTACCCAACTATTCCGCAGATGCAAGGAGCTCTTCAGTACGCTATTGCCGAGGGACACCTTCACGTTCTTAAGCCTCTCCTAAATTCGAGCATCGAGCTGAATTTCCATTTTACAGGCCGTAGTTTGCTGCGCTTTATAACTCCTCTACTATGGGCTGTTCAGGAAGAAGACGTTGAACTTGTCAAGATGTTCGTAGCTAGTGGTGCCGACCCTAACGTTTACACATGGGGTGGAGAGTCGGTATTAGTAAGAGCGGTGGTGAGACATAATGAGGAGAAGGTGAGGATTCTCATTAGCGGTACCGATCGAAGACGGGGGACCCAAACTCTCACGCGTAGCATGGATTACCCAGATGGACATATCGCCCGAATTCTGCTAGACAATGGAACCGCGACGGATTTCCAGGAAAACGATTCTGCCGCGGGCGATAGATACCACGATGGGTGCAAATCTGTTAATGCCACGCTTATCCCACCACTTATCTCTGTAGTCATCCTCGGACATTTTGACCTAGTGCAATTGCTGGTTGCGCGTGGGGCAAATGTTAATGTCGAGTATCACAACTACATTGAACCCCTGTCAGATTGGTTCCTTGGGGGACCGCTGCTGCTGGCTATCAAGCTAGGGAATGAGGAAATTGCGAACTTCTTACGGGATCAGGGGGCCGAAGAAATTGTTAAGGGTTCATCGACGAAATTTGAAAATTAGTCACATTACGAGGCATTGCGTAGCCCTTAGCGTAGCTCCGAAGAGGACTAGATCTGTACGGTCCTTTTAAGTCTAAGTGGGTATTGTATGGTGGTTGGGAGATGGATTTGGGGGTGTTTCGCTGGTTACGATAAGATATTACAGGCCTCGGTGGCTGCACATTAACGAGGGGGTTCTGGAGGTTCTATTTCCTCGCATACGGCCTTTATGAGATCTGGAGGGGGCAATGAGGGTGGGTATTGGAGAGAGGGTCTGAATTCACAGTAGCTGGAGCTTGAGGATGCTCGTTTCATCGTCTCCACGCGTACCTTTGAGCTGGGGATACTTGAGTAGGCAAGCATCGGAGAGGGCGGGGGGTACGGGGCAATTGAATTCAGAGGTCAGTCATGTGTAAATCCTTCCAAATTTGAGATACTCTCGGCATATAGCCGGAAACTGTCATTCTTGCTGTGTCAACTAGAATATAAAGGCGGCGGGCGTGCTCGTGGTTCGTTGTGAAACTATGTAAAGGTCCGAGTGAGCTCAAAATAGGCACCGCCTATTCGTGCCGTCCTTTCCTACAACCCATCATAGTCTAATGCGAAGCGACTAAACAGCTCAAACTGCATCCTTTCGGCGGCCTTCGGTCCTTTGAGAATATCACCGATTTGATCTGACCCTGGAGGATAATCATGTTCGAACATGGGTTCGCCGGCTCCCTTCATGTTGACGAGTACCGCCTGGCGGAAATGCCATCGCAACAGCTGATCGACGGGCCTTCGCGGGTCGTCGACAAATCTCTTATCCATGTGTGTCCCCGCAAGATTATAAGCATCTTCAGAGAAAAAAACAATCTTATGTCGGTCCTAACATAATTATTAGCTACATTTTTCATGTTAATGGGTGTGTGCATACGTCAGGATTAATCGCAAGATCGTAACTATCAAACAGCTGATGAATGTCGCTCCGAAGAAGAAGGCCATTTTGCACTGAATTAATAGTCCCACCTCGCTCCGGTAAGATCGATACCCATCTCGAGAAGTTGTTTGTCTCCCAATAAGCCTCGTAAGCAATAGGGAATACATGTGAGGCTTCAAACCCACGCCAGTGATCCCTGTATGCTCCTGCTGCCTCTTGTCCTGTTACGACGCAGCGTCGGTCGCGTTGGCGTACTTCATTGCAAAAAACCTTCGTCCTGGTCCCAATCCCATGTGATATCGTGCGAAGAAGCGGGGTTTCGTCGTTCATCTCGAAGGGTTCTACTTGTAATCAGCAACTTGTTAATACCAGAGTAAATAAATCTTACCAGTAGAATACACGAAGTACTTTCCAGGGTCAACCTGAACATCATCCTTTGGAACGGTCGCATTATCTTCGTTTCGGAGACTGAAGTCGCTCGTGGCGATGAGTATGACCTCTACCATCTGGTAGAGGTTCGTGTGGGTCACGCCGCTCGTAACAATCAGGCCGCCAATCGTGGTGTCCCGATCGGTTGAGTTGAAAAGGTGGACAGTTCGCCCTACAGACCTGTTCTGGCCAGGCATGATCAGGTCTTCGTCTTGGAAAACGCTCGTGGGTGTCCCAGCCTTGGAGGGTGACGAAGGAGAAGGAATCGACGACATCTTGTATGTAATATATGAGTTAGGTTGAATTATAGGTGCTGTAATATAGGAAGGTACGTTCGAGGCGTAACAAACGGGCGCCGCCTATTGTTGTTCATTGTAGGTAGTTATGAAGAGGGCAGGCGCGATTTGAAGCATGTTGTTGTAATCGCCTGAGGTGGTGCGTTGGAAACACCTCAGGCGATTACAAGTGATGTTGAAGGATGGTAGGTGCGGCTGAGATAAGTGGTCGTTATCACGACCTCACGCGACTCGCGACTCGGTACCTAATTAAACACGTGATACCGTGTTTAGGTGTTAAGTGTTGGAGGAAGGACCGGGATACGGGTATTGTAGTGGCCGGAACTTCTGACTTTTGGCGCAACTGGCAGGAAGCTTCACAGTAAATACAATATATAGAATAAACAGAACAATTGAATTAATTACTAACTACCTACTGCCTACGTAGACCTTTATATAGGCCAGCACGGACTCCTATTGAGCGCCGAGCTTCGGGGTGGGTGCCGAGTCAGCTCTTACTCTGGAGCTGCACACCCCTTTGACCTACTAGAGTAGCTATCCTACTCCGATTCCGGTTTTCCAGTTCCTAGAACTGGAAGCTCTTCAATCGGCTCCAGTTTATGGCCGCTGCATTACTCGCCGCTGCATTACTCGCCCATCACATGACTTTCCCATCGTGAGTCAGCACGTGTGGCCAATTTACAACATTAAGAAACCCAGACGCTGTTCCGTAAGTCTGTCTTATCTCTTCCCTGCTCCAAAGGCTAGCCGTAATCTCTATCATGATGAAGGTTACTGACACTAGGTGTCAATAACATGTAGGCTACTCTATCATGTCTATTATAGTCTATTTGTGAAAAGATATTCTTCTTACTTTCCTTACGCCTCTCTTTCTTTGTCATTTACTTTCCTTACGCTTTACTTTTCTCACGTCTCACTTTGAAATGAAATCTCGAAGGCATGTAAGGCCTTTTATTATCATTTTTTTGAAAGCTTGCTTACTCTAGTATCCCCAGCCCTCTCTGATGCTTGCCTACTCAAGTATCCCTAGCTCAAAGGTACGCGTGGAGACGATGAAACGAGCATCCTCAAGCTCCAGCTACTGTGAATTCAGACCCTCTCTCCAATACCCACCCTCATTGCCCCCTCCAGATCTCATAAAGGCCGTATGCGAGGAAATAGAACCTCCAGAACCCCCTCGTTAATGTGCAGCCACCGAGGCCTGTAATATCTTATCGTAACCCCCACAGATTATTCCACAACGCGATATCAAACAACATGCCAACGGTTCCGAAGTAGAGCCATTTTACCAATATTTTGAATGCTGCGAAGTGAAGCTAATGATCGATTCGTTTTTGAGTTGGTGCAAAAATGTGTTATGTAGGGAAAATAGGGGTTGATTATCAATATCTTCATTTCGGGAATTTTGGGGACGATGACTGGGAATGAGGGTTTATGATAAGTAACTCGTTTTCTGATAACTATACGGCTATTTCTGGTTCTCTACAACTCTCCACGCCTTTTCTCAGTACAGTCTCCCTCCCCGAAACGCCAAACCCAAGGACCCTTGCAGCGTACGCCAGAAGGGCGTCAGGATATATCTCCCCCACACCCCCCCCCGTATTGACTGAGGGAGGATATAATCCCACCCCCCATCCCCCAAAAATCCACAGTCCACAATCCCAACCCCCCTTCCAACACGGCAATTTTCAACTCCACGGCTGCAGAAAACTATATAACCCATGACACGATAGTAACAAGCGAAATCACAAACGCAAACCTATACGAGATGACAGAAATAATTACGCGTTTGGCGAGTAACTCCCGTGGCATATCAGCGCTGGCCACTCGGGGGAAGCCGGGGGGGAGGGGGAGTTCGTCGATGCTGTCGAGTGTGATGTTGCTGCTGTCAGGCCTGTTCTTGCTGTCGATGCGGTACTGTTGTCGCGATGCTGCTGCTGTCACATCACTACCGCCACCCTTCCAAACCACCCATCCCGCCCCCCCCCCCCACCATCCACACGCACACCCAGCCCTCACAATTTCAGAAACTCTAAGCTCGAGCACACCCACCCACACACCTATCTTTGATATTTTAATTTCAATGTCGTGGTGCCTCTTGCTTCTCCTTTGCTAATTTGGGTTTTTGTAGCCGATTAGAAAGGAGGGCCGCGGGGGGAGGACCTTGCAGCCCGGCAAGGTCGCCCTGAGGATGTAGATCGTGGACAGTCACTATAAAACGTATCACGCCAGAGAAGCAAGGATATAGATCAAGAATCTTACATTTCCATATATACCCCTCTCCCCCCCTTATCTACAATCCCCCTTCAAACCCATCAAACAACCCCCCCTCCTCCAACGTACTCAACGGCACATACCCCCCCTCCTCCCCCCCCTTCCTCCCCCTAACAACATCCACCCACCCCCCCACCCACGCCCTCACCCCCCACCTCCCCTTCTTCACCACCCCCCTCTCCCCAGCCTCCATATCATCCATCCACCTTGGCCTCCTCCAGAACTTCAACAACAAACTGCTACACACCACACTAACACTACTAGCCGCCATCGCGGCCCCGGCGGCCATCGGATGCAAACGCATGCCCCACGGCAAGAAAACCCCCATCGCAAACGGCAACCCAACAAGATTATACCCACAAGCCCACGCAAGATTAAGTTTAATCCTCCCAAAAATCCCCTTCGCCAACGCAACCGCCCCAGGCACATCCATCAAATCATTCGGCCGCATGAGCACAATATCCGCCGCCTCCATCGCCACATCCGTTCCACTCGCCATCGCAATCCCAATATCCGCCGTCGCCAAGGCAGGGGAATCATTGATCCCATCCCCCACCATAGCCACGACTTCGCCCGCGTCCTGGAATTGCTTAATCAGTGCCTGTTTCTGGTCGGGCGAGACGCCGGCGTAGACGTGCTCGGCGGGGATGCCGACGGCGCGCGCGACGGCTAGGGCGGTGGAGCGCTGGTCCCCGGTTACGATGGCGGTTTTGATGCGCATGCGGTGTAAGGCGGCGATGGCGGCGGGGGCGGAGGGTTTGAGTGTGTCGGCGAGGCAGATGTGGCCTGTGTAGAGTCCATCGATGGCGGTGAAGATATTGGTTGTCCCTGACGACCCAGTCGGTTTAGAAGAAGTAGTGGCGAGGGCGTTGATATCTTCCGAGGCTGTGATTGCGGATTTCGGCACTTCGACGGAGTGAGAGCGCAGGAAGCGGACGGAGCCGATGAGGACCCTGTAGCGTGTGCGGGAGGCGGAGGCGGGCTCGACGAGGGCGTTGATTCCGAGTCCGACGACGGGTAGGAAGTCCCCGATGGAGCCGTCGAGGGCGTCGGAGGGGCCGAGTTGGAGGGATGTCCTTGCGGCGCTGACGATGGCTTTGCCGATGGGGTGTTCGCTGCCCATTTCCGCGAGGCCGATGGCGGACCACCACAGCTTCTTTTGTGCATCGGTGTTATCCCACTCAGGCACGAGTTTAGCTTCCGCGACGCTCATCTTGCCCATCGTGAGGGTGCCAGTCTTGTCGAGTACGACCTGCGTGATAGTAGTAGCAGTCTCGAGAGCCGCGCCGCCTTTAACGAGGATTCCGCACTCGGCGCCGACGCCGGTGCCGACCATGACTGCGGTGGGTGTTGCGAGGCCGAGGGCGCAGGGGCAGGCGAAGACGATTACGGAGATGCAGAGCTTGACGCAGACCATGAGTCTGCCGCCGCTGGCTTCGTCGACGAAGACTTTGGGCGGGTCATGCAGGACGTGGCTTAGGATCATCCAGACGGAGAAGGTCAAGATGCCGAGGAACAAGATACAAGGCACGAAGTATCCTGCAATGGTATCTGCTAGTCGCTGGATGGGCGCGCGGCTCGTTTGCGCGCTCTGCACCAATTTCACGATTTGACTCAATTGAGTGTCTCGCCCGGCTTTGGTGACCCTGAAGTCTACTCTTCCAGCGCCATTGACGGTACCGGCGCTTAAAGTGCTACCTTTGGATTTTTGAATCGGCATAGCCTCGCCAGTCACCATGCTCTCATCGACATATGTCTCTCCGTTGGTGACGACCCCATCAGCCGGGATTTTGTCTCCAGGGCGAAGGATAACAACATCGCCCATTTCAAGCAGCTCAGTGGGAATAACCTTTTCCTCTGATGCATTGCTATCGGACGCGGACTCTTCATCCTTATCTTTGCTCCAGTTCTCTGCCGCCTTCTCCGCTGCAATTGGGTCAGCGTAGATAGTCGCCATTGACGGCGCAAGCGACATGAGCTTCGACAGCGCTTTCGAAGTCTGGCCCTTCGCCCTGTTCTCCAGGAATCGTCCCAGAGAGACAAAGGTGAAAAGCATAGTACTGGTGTCAAACAGCACACTCGAGCGTGTGTGAGGAGGACATAGGACCGACACGAGCATTGCAGCAACGCTGAAGAAGAACGCAGCGGAGGTGCCCATCACCACCAACAAATCCATAGTAGGAGCCTTGTGTTTCAGCCCCTTGTAAGCAGAAATGTAAAAGCGCTTCCCGACACCGAATTGCACCGGGACCGTGAGGATTAAGCAGACAACGTCGCCAAGGTACAGTCCTGGGAAGTACAACAGGATTCTGCCGAAGTCGATCGGCTTGAGGAACATAGGGATGATCATGCTGATCAGGAATACTGGGATCGCAAAGCATAAGGATGTCCTGAAGGCGTTGCGCCATTCGGCGATTTCCTTTGTCTTGGCGAGGGACTCCAGTTGTGCATTGTTGTCATCGTTGTCGGCAACAAGCGCATTGAAGCCCAGAGACTCGATTTTCTCCACTAGTGCTCGTAGACCTGCAATTCGCGGCTTGTGGTTGACAGTAAGCCGCGAGGTAGATATGCTAACTGACGCAGATGTGACTCCAGGTATCGCACGTAGCGCGGATTCCAGCCCATTTGCAGCAGCTGCATCCCTCAGCCCAAAGACCTTAAACTGACTTGATATGCCGTTCGACTGCTCTGAGGTTCCAGTAGTCGTTGAAAGTATCCTAGCATCGAAGCCCCTGTCTTCAATGATCTCTGCAATCTTCTCCGGCGATAACTTTGCTGGGTCATGGACAATAACGGCGCGCTCAGCCAGTAAACTGATATTGAACTGAACGAGCCCCTCAAGGTCCTGGAATCCGCCCTCGACAGCCGACGTACACGCGCCGCAGGTCATTCCTTGCACCTCCACCGTAGTCGTCGCGACCTGGGCCTCATTGGCACTATGCGCTGCCGCATGTCTCGGTGTCGACAATTGGCTGTCAATAATGGTAGCCCCAAAGCCCCTATCCTCGATAGTTTCTGCAATTTGTGCTGCGCTTAATATCGTCGCATCGTGCTCGATAACAGCGCGTTCCGCTAATAATGATATACTGAAGTGCTTCACCCCCGGAACGTCCGTGAAGCCTCCTTCAACCGCTGACGTACACGCCCCGCAGGTCATGCCTTCAACCGCAATTGTAGTCGTTGTAGTCTGCCCCCCAGCTTTTCTCTCGTCTATCGAGTCGTATGGGGGAGCCTTGTCGTACGTGGGCGTAATTACATCCGTCGTCAAGACTTCCGCATCGAACCCGCGGTCCTCAATAGCCTCTGCGATTTGCTCCGCTGATGTTTTCGACGGGTCGTGGTTCACAACCACTCTCTCCATGATGAGGCTGACGGAGACGCTCTGGACGCCGGGTAGTCCTTCCACCCCAGCTTCGACCGCTGATGTGCATGCACCGCATGTCATGCCCCCGCACCGGAGCGTGGTGACGGCGAGCTGTGGAGGGGCGGCCAAGAGAGTCTCGACGGTGTCGTCGGATGCGACGGGAGTGTATGTTGGAGCCATGGTGGCAGGGTATTCGGGGTATGTTCGCTCGCAATGTGTTGTGTGTCCGTGGACTGGGTATTATTAATTCTTCGTTAATTACTAGAGGAAAAGTCAGTGAGGATATTCTCGCGGTGCGTGCCACGAAGCGCATTGTGATTCAGTTCAGCTCGCAATCGGAGGTGGGATGTCTCACAATTCTATAGCGACCGGTAGTCTAGACAGAAGGCCAGCTCCTGCAGTGATTCCGATAGTCTGTACAGTACAGGTCCCTTGAAGAGCCTGGTATGTTTTATTTTCCTCGCGGTCAGAGAGCCGGTCGAGGGTCGTGGGTGGGTGCCGTCGTGTTCGGTCGTGAAGAGATATGCGCCTTGTATCCTGACAAAGGATCTCCCCCACTGCGATTCTTATACGCGGAATGGGCGGATTGCGACGACCTCAGTTAGTCTCCAGAAGAAAACAAAGGAGATTGAGACCGGGGATCATTCCAGATCTATACCATCACATCATCGGAGTGGCTAAGACAAGAGGGAGATTGATGGGCGAAGAGAGGAGGTCGAGTGGACGCTTGGGTGCTTGGAGATTCTTGGGGCGCACTTTTTGGTGCTTGCGTGCTTGAGGTTTGGACAGGGAATTGATTACGGAGAGGGCAGCAGTCGAGGGACCTTTTAGTGTTTCTTGGGTAATTCTTTAGCACTGGTACAGTACGGAGTAAGTAAGGTTAGTTTTGGTACAAGGGTCGGGGGTACTAACAGTGGTAAATTAGTGTGCGGTGGTACTTGAAATGAGGTAGCAGGGTTAAGTTAGAGGTGTGCACGGGTACGATCAACGACAACCAGTGCGTGGCGTGCATTTGACAAGGGTGGTCCACCTGTTTCGATAGGTGGGAGTAGTTTATGTAGGATGATTGGGATAATGGGGGATAATCAGCATAATGTAGTAAGTAATGTAAGGTTAGTAGAGTATAAAAGTAGGAATTTGGCTTAGGAGCGTCGAGTTATAGGAATTATGAAGGCCTTACGTGGCGCACTCTAGAGCTCAGCTAGCTGCGAGCTGCGAGCTGCGAGCTGCGAGCTGCGAGCCGTAGACTCCGAAACCTTTGTTAGCAGTTGCTCCTTTAGAAACAGTGCTGTACAAGTATGTAGTCACAATAAAAAAGTTTCTCATAGGCTGAAAGTGATTACTGTGTGTAAGTAAAGTAGTGTATTAAGTCACACTGATTACTCTTACACACCAAAGTATTACAATAAGCAAATGAGAGTCCAAAAGGCCACGGGACGAACTCGCGGCCACTAACGTACTCTATTCACTAATCTAACTCGTGCTCTATCTACTAAACTTTTCTCATTTGTGTCGTCTAGCGCGGTAGTTGTTCATCTGGACAGATTGTGGTCACGGGGTCTATCTAACAATTAACGCGGGGTTATCGGCACCTCACTGCTAACTTCGGGCGTATTATATAGATGAGCCTGATACATGAGTACAGTAACAAGGAGAGTAAGCAAGTAACTTAACTTGGTAGAAATCAGACATGTAGTTAGAGTAACATATCAATGAGAACCTATTAACATTTTACAGCTCTGTATCCTTCTATCCATTTTATGTAAACTCAACCTCACCCAACAATCACAATGTTTCAACCCTCTAGCCTGCGTCATCTTCCCTGTCGCCGCCGCCTCGCAAAACGTGTGGCAGCCTTGCGACCTACAACACCACCCAGACAACCCCCAAACACCACCTCCGCCCTGAGCCTTGCCGACCACCACCCAACCCTCAAACACCACACCACAAACGCCAAACCGAACCACCACCACAACCTTGTTTCGACTTCGTTTCTCATTGTTTCAACTTGCCAACACCGATACATGAGACAACGACAGGCACAGGATTATCCCCGTTATTGAGTTCGCCAGGCCGGTACGGACTCAGACATCCTTCATCTGAACTTCACAGACCTGGCTGGAGCTACCTGGAGCTACCCCCTCCATCACCACAACCACCACTGAATCCATCCACAACCACCCACCCACCACCATGGAGCAAACCAAAGCCCTAAACGCTCTCGAGGTACCCCAACCCAACCCCCCCAAACGCACCCCAGCCCTTCCTCGCCCTCTCCAAATCCGCCACCTCCCCCACCGCGGCAATCGACCTCATCCACCTCCACCTCCCTTGAACCTCAGCTAACAAACGCACCCCAGCCCTTCCTCGCCCTCTCCAAATCCGCCACCTCCCCCACCGCAGCAATCGACCTCATCCAGCGCGCCACCTCCGCCCCAAACACCTTCATCTTCTCGCCCCTCCTCTCCACGCCCCCAATCCAAGCCCTCCGCTCCTCCCCCGCCACAGCCCCGCACTTCCAGCTGCTCACCCACTTCTGCTATGGGACTTACAGCGACTATACTTCCTCTGCGGATGCGCTGCCGCCTTTGACGCCGGTGCAGGCGCAGAAGTTGCGTCAGTTGAGTTTGCTTACGCATGCGAGGGATCCGAAGAATTTGGCGTATGCGAGACTGATTGAGCTATTGGGATTGAGTGATGCGAGGGAGTTGGAGACGCTTGTTACGACGGCTATCTATGCGGGGTTGTTGAGTGCGACGCTGAATCCGCATGCTGGGCTCGTGGCTGTGTCATCTGTAGCGCCGCTGCGAGATGTTGAGCCAGCGCAGATACCAGTGCTGATCGGGACACTGGAGGAGTGGGCAGGGCGATGCAGCGCCACTCTCGAAGGGCTAGAGAAACAAGTTGCGAGTATCAAGGCCGGGGCGTTGAGGAGGCACAAAGAGGAGGTTGAGTGGGAGGGATATGTAGGCGAGATGGTCGAGAAGGGTGATGAAGCTGGCGAGGCGAAGGGAGAGAGGCCGCATGGGAGGAGGCTTGGGAGGGGCGGGAAGGCGCCGGGTGCGAAGAGGGGGTTTATGGGGTTTGGGGAGGGGAGTGGGAGGGCGACGGGAGGGGATATGGATGTTGATATGGAAGATGAGGATGGGGAGTTGAGAGAGGGGGCGGGCACGAGGTCGCAGAAGAAGAGGGGACGGGGGAGAGGGGGGATGCTTGGTCGTTAGTGAGGGGGAGGAGAGGGGGCGTTTGGTGGGTGGGGAGTTGATACGTAAATTTTGCGGGAGAGTCGAGATTCAGAGTCACAGGAAAAGGATCTGATGAGAAATACAAATATTTTATGACTATAATGTATCCTACTGCACGTCATAATCACGGAAAACACAACACCCCAGTTCACACATGATCCTCTGTATTCCAGGTAGGTGAAGGCGGTGAGTGATTCTGCCGCATACTCTCCCAAAAACTATCCAGGTACCAGCGGGAACGTACGGGAGCGATCGGATCTGTCATGAAGTACCTATATGACAGATGCGGGGATCAACAGCGACAAAGAAAGGGAGGAATGAAGATATCTGGATAGTTATTGTTCGCAAATATCGTTCGCAAAGCACAGGCTGTTGGGGGGTCAAATAGACGCCTCTTAGACTATCGTCATCGGCGGCCAGGCAGTCTCTCTAGCATGTTGGATTAAGGCAGACGCTGTGGAATGTGGAATGTCTACCTGGGGATAGGAACTCAGCCATACAACAAACATCATCATACAGCAATCGTACGAGTATTCTACGGGTGAAAGAGTTGGATTATTGGATTATTAACAGGTATAAGCAGGTATTATCAATATTACAAGATCTTAGCACCAGGCAGTGCACACACTGTCATCAGGCAGGTGACATCCAACAACAACACCACCAACCAACCGCCACTACACCACTTCCCACGTCCACTCACCGCCTGAGACAACCTCCACAACTCACATGTCAGCGCTTCGCTGCTGTATTGGGCGCCAACAAACTGACTGACCTGAACCGACGACCTGACGACTGTCGTTAGGTTAGGTGTTTACCTGGTCCTGTCCTGGTCGTTGTCCTGGGCGCATCGCATGGCTAGTTGCGAACTTCCCGACGACTCTCCGGCCTCTACATATCTACCTATACCTTCTACCTAACTGAACTGCATCTTGCATGAGTTGGCGTTTTCACATACTACCTACTACTACCTCTCCTGCATCTGTATTCCTCACCACACACCCGTCAATGCCTATGCACCAAACCGCCCTCTCGCTGTCGTGCTCTGCTCAGTCCGACCATGGCGCAACCACAAGACGCCTCTGCGGCGTACTACGGCGATCTCCTTGACAGCGACAAGAAGCCCTCGAGGGTCATGGTCGCGCTGCTCACGGGGATCGCAAAATATATTGTATGTAGCAACTCGTGAAGCACCATAGGGCCGCTGCTGCCTGTGCGCCGTTCTGATTTCAAAAAGGTCAAGAATCTCGGGGACAAGGACACAAAGTGTCTTACCCCGCCAAAGCTGGCGGCGTTCTACAAAGCCGTCGGGGGGAACTACGACTGTAAGAGAGACCGCATCTGCCTTAACCGTCGTATATGACTTGAGCTGACTTATACGTTGTAGCTGTCTTCATCGACCTCCCAAACCCCCAAATATCATTCATCTACCAATCCATAGGCTGCCAACACACCCTCCAACCCACCGACGACGACTTCCACGCCCCCACCATCCCCGCCCTCACAACCCGCGGCTTCGTGCGCTGGCAAACCATCGAGATCCTCCTTGACCCCTCCGGCCACGTCCCCTTCCTCCAGCGCGCCGTCCACGACTTCCCCATCGTCAACCCCGAAACCGGCGACCGCTTCCCCGCCGACCTCCCCGCCTCCTGCCTACCCCAGGAACCTGATGCCGCGATCGAGAAATGGCATAATAAGTGCGCGGAGAGGCTGAGGAGGGATTCTGCCGCCGATGAGAGGCCGAGGAGTCAGCCGAATCATGGAACGGATTCGAGACATCAGTCCCCGTATGTGAAGACCGCGCATACGTACCCTGCTACTTCGACACCGCGCGATAGCCCGAGGGGGGGGGATTACTTCAACCCCAAACCGGAGCCGCACCCGCGCCGCCAGAAGCCTGCACGCGCCGGCGCACACCCCGCCACCAAACCCCGTGACGCCGCGCCGCCCCCACGCCGTCCCGTCACGCCTCCACTCGAATATGAAGACGCGCGCGGTCGCCGCCGGAGCGTGCCAAAGGACTACTACCGCAACATCCCCACCGCCTCAAGCAGTCGGCCGTCAAAATACCCATCTGATGTCCCGCAGCAGGAGGGGTTGCGGCCACATAGTGGGGGCCCGGGAGGGAGGAGGCATAGTCATCCTAGACATAGGAGGGAGAGGAGTAGTTCGAGTAGTTCGTGGAGTTCGAGCTCTGAGAGCGTGACGACGGATCCGCCTACTAGTCCGTTGTATACGGCGAGGAGGGCGTCGAAGGTTAAGGAGCAGCCGATGCCGCAGCCACAGCCGCAGCAGCAGCAGCAGGGGAAACAGCGGCGGAACGCTAAACCTACCCCCGTCCCCTTCGCAGGGCGCTACTCCGCGTCCTCCAGCCCACACCCCGACCCCCTCGCCGCCGCCGCTTCCGCCGCTGCCGCCGCCGCCGTCGGTGGTGGTTTAGGCGGTGGCCTAGGTCTCCAGAACGAGAAACTCCGCCAAGACCACCGGAATCGCGGGTTATCGATGCCTAACTTCCGCCACGCTGGCAACGGGGGGCCACAAATCGCAACCTACAAAATCGCTGTCGACCCTCCTACTCCAGCAGAAAGCAAGTTTGGCGGCGCCGTACCGGGACCGTTTGCCCCGTCTTACCCGCCGAATGCGTGGCGTAGTGAGTCGAGGGGTGGGGGGGGGAATAATGTGAGGTGGAGGGATTTGGTGGATATGGATATCCCACTAGGAGCGGGGTGGGTTAAGGAGCCGCCTGTTGCGCCGGATGCGCCGCCTGCTGCTGGTGGTGGGGCTGGTTTTGGTGATGGTGGTGGCGGGAATGGGGGGATGGGAGGGAGAGAAAAGTACCGCCGCGAAGAATTTGGGAATGGGAAGAGAGAGCGCAGGAGTGTGAGTCATGAGGAGAGAGCGAGGGAGAGGGAGAGGGAACGGAGGTGGGAGAGGGAACGGGAGAGGGCGGATTCGGAGACGGATGCGAGGATGGAGAGGAGGTTGGGGGGGAGGCGGTAGGGTGGGTGTGTGGGTGGGGGGGAGGGGTTATGATGCGTTATGATGGTTATGATTATGATGGGAATACGGAACCCGGGGGTGTCTGGAACTTTGGGGTTTTGGCGTTCTGGAGGGGGCAGGGGTAGGATAGACGATGATGATGATGCGACTCAGCTCCGTTTTGTGTGCGAGGAATTCAGGATTTTTCAACTCTGCTTGTTGTGTTTTACTAAACCATTTACGTGATTATATGTTCCTGTAGATTTGAGCGTAGGTTCTCACTGCATTGCTGCACTCTCTATTCTACCAACCAAATGTTGATGATTACATCCCATCCCCCCTAGATACATCGTGATATGGGCAGTAGTAAATAGGGAGTGATTTAGCTGTTTGGATGGCAGGGAAGGAAACAGATAATTATCAGCTTAGTTTGTTTGTGCAACCATTCCGGTCTTCAAACTTTACATACTGTACTACCAAATCACCTCTATGGTTATACATCACCACCCCCTCCACCTCATCCAAACATCAACAACCACATCCCCCCCATCAACAACAAGATACCAATCAAACCCCGTCCCAGCAATACACGCATGATTCGGCCAAACCCTCACTCTCCCCCCGACCTCCAACCCCCCTTTTCCTCCCCCTTCCCCTCCCTCCCCGCCCGTCCACTTCAAAATCCCATGCTCCTGACTCACCCCCCCCACCACCCAGCCCTCCTCCTTGACCGCGCCCCAGGGAGAGACTACTCCCCAGCCGTCGTAGGATTTACACACTTCCCTCCCCAACGCAATTGAGCCAGCGGTGATCAAGGCTTCTCCGGTGCGGCGGTGGGGGTAGATGGAGGAGATATCGGCGAGGATGGTTAGGGCGATGCTGGAGGTGGAGAGGATGGAGGGGGGGAGGGAGGAGGTCGCGAGTTGTTGCATGTCTAGCACGGGGTAGACGCCTGCGTGGAGCTCGATTTGGGCGTCTGCTGCTTTCACCTCTCCAATCGTCGCTTTTAGTGCACCGAGCGCGGTGGTTTCAGCTGCGGAAGGGTTTGCGGAGGGGTGGAGGAGGTTGTATACCGCTGTGGTCGTCGGCGTCGCGCCAACTGAGAAGGTAAGTTGACTCGCCGGTGCGAGCTTGCGAAGTGCGTTTGAAGCGTCTAGAAGAGCACGCAACTCATCATTCAAAAGGGAAATCGCAGTCGCCGGGTCAGACCCAGCATACGAATGACCCGCGTGCGAATAAAACCCCACAATCCTCCCTTTCCCCTCCCCAATCAATGGGAGGAGCGCGGCGATCAACTCGGCGAAGAGGGGAGACGAAGCTAAGATCCCAGAACGCTGGTACCCCATCTCAATCTTGATACTCACGCCCACCGGCGTCCCAGACAACTCGTGGATCTTCCGCAGCACACCTACTTGCGAGGGATGGTCGAGGAGGATGTGTAATCCATATTCACCGAGGCTGCTGGCGAGAGCGGCGAGGCGCGGGGCGTAGGAGGGGGCGGGGGGGAGACCGTAGAGTAGGGAGCGGGAATCGGGGGGGTAGGTGAGGAGGAGGGGGAGGATGTGCTCTGCTTCGGTGAGGGTTGAGGTTATGAGGTGGGCGGGGCGGGGGGGGGGGCCGAGTTGGAGGGTGGTGAGCTCGGTTGTCTGGGGGGGGGGTTAGTGAGAGTGGTTGGGATTTGTGATGAAGGGGGTGGGGAAGTATTGAGTTGGGGGGGGGGGGGGGGGGGGGGGGGGGGGATAGTGTGGAGGGGCAGGTGTGGGGGGGGGGAGTTGGATTTAAGAATGTGAGGGGGGTTGCGCACCTTGTGTGTCTTGATATGCGCTCTCCACCCGAATCCGAGGGCGTCGATGGACTCGAGCATGCGGGTGCAGTTTTTCTTAACCTTGCTGAGGTCGAGGATTGCGGAGGGGACGGGGACATCGTTCAGGTTGCTCCCGACGAATTGCTTTAGGAGTTGTTGGCGCTGTGATTCCAGCGCTTCGAGGGATGAGGTTGCCATGATTCTGGAGGGGGGAGGGAGGGGTAACTAAATGGGTGTTTTTGATTGATAACGGTGGCGTGAACTGTGAGGCTTGGGTGTGCGGGGTGTGGAAGTGAGGTTATAGTAGAGAAATAATGATATATATGTGAAGGTGATCAATTATCAAGCTTATGGGGAGCTCTTGAGTTATCTATAAACTCAATTTGTGGGTCTATATATAATAGTTCTCATCCTAAGGAGGGGTAATTATTTAAGTGTTATATAATTTGTCGTATGGAAACAAAATTATATTTAGGACACCAACACTCCAAGATAATCATTAAATACTTGTTCACCTCTTAATTATTCACATAGACTTTATATTTTATATCAATCTTCCATTCTAGAGAAAAGTGACGTTTAGTTGTTATTAGGCAAAAGTCACGTGACCTAGAATCTGACTCCGCTATTCGATCGCGCTAGTGGCTGGGGTTGGCGCGAACATCCCGAGTTGGAACTTCACAACTACATCAGCAGATTCACCTATAAAGCAAGCCACGCTCGCCACCACAGGCCCAGGACGCTCTACTCGTATTCCTACGATACCAAGAACCCAACACCCAGATTGTGTCGACGACCAGAATACCCTGATGAGATAGCTACACCCGAAAGCGCGACAAAGGGACAGCGTCCCTGATCTTGCGCTCGCCACAACGGATTCACGGATCGAACGCGACCCGCAACGATGGCGCTGGAAGACGTGGACTGGGACAAGCAGGCAGCTGAAGATGACAAGATACTGCAGCGCTTTCTTTCGAACCAGGAGAACCCGGATGACCAGGGAGCGTTGAACCTCGACAGGCCGTTGGAGGTTGGGGAGAAGGCTGACGACGCGGAGGACTTCGAAGACATCAGCGACGACGACCTACCCGATGAGGAAGAAGCGACAAACGGAGGTAGCGCCGATCTCCCAGGCCTGACGGATGATGGAGGAACCAGTCATGACACCGATGATCTTTTCGGAGAGCTTCGCGGTTCGTCGCCTTTCGAGGAGAGGCACAACGGGGTCCAAATCAAGCAGCTCGACGATTCGCAAACTACTCAAAGCATAGGCAGTCGCCTGACTCTACCTTCGTCGCTGCCGTCTCTGGATACATCTACCGAATTCCCGTCTATGAGCTTCGACCAAGAACCGAAACCATCCGATGAGGCGAACCAAGATCTCTCCATCCCAGCTCCTGCGGAGACCGAGGAGGAGTTGGTGAAGCAGGCATGGCCTACATTTGAGCAAGGTGTCACCATCAACTGGAACGAATTGCTTCCGCCGAAGAAGGCACACTACATCCCGAAACAGCCAGTCAAGCCGCCAAAACCAGTCAACCCGACAAGAGTCAGCTTAGATCTCGCGCCGGAGCAGGAGAAGAGCTTTCGCGTCGCAGGGGCGTCGCATCCCAACAAACTACAGAGGATCCAGGAGTCGGTGGCCAAAGGCATTATCCCTATATTGGAGGAGTCGTCAGATGAAGCAACGTCAGAAGGAGGCTTCGACTGGGATACGCCGCCAGCGGATGAGGAGATTGGAGGGATAAGCTGGGCGGACTTGCAGGTCATTTGCGACGATTGGGAATCGAGAATCGAGGCTTCTTCGCCTGAGGTTGAAGAACGCGAGGCTCCCGAAGTTACCTGGGATGATGCGGATGATGAGTGGTTCAGGGATATGGAGATGCACCCAGCCAAACGCCAGAAAACGTCGAAATCGAAGGAGATTGACATTCTTAAGACTCCGTCCTTTGCGGTACCTTCATTCGATGATTTTGAGCGTGCCACGGCGCGTGTCGCCAAGCGTGTCATCCTCGATCTCAACGATCCTCACCTACTTGTCGATATGCACCAGCCAAGCCAGACGGATAGGCAGTTGAGGCTCGGTGGCAGTTTCAAACGTGGGGGAAGTGGCAACGTGTCGAAGAGCTTATCACAACGCTTCAACATCTCCAACGATGAAGCTTATGATGCCCTTAAGGAGAACCACCAGAACAAGGTCCGTGCCTTGATTGGCAGCATTACGGTTGAACATAGTATGCCTGCTCTGAAATTGCAGTGGCCATACTACAGAGTCAAGCTTTACACCAAGGAGGCACGCTCTTACCACAGGCCCTCGCTGAAGTTTGGAAAGTTCATGAACCACGTCATTTATTTCTCGAAGCCTGCGCAACGGAAGAGGAAGCACATGAAGGGATTATCTACTCAGGAAATCTTCAAAGAGTCCAAGGATCTGTCACTGGCAGATAATTCAACTGCTATGCTTCTCGAGTACTCCGAAGAGCACCCCACAGTTCTATCCAATTTCGGAATGGGCAACAGGATCATCAACTACTACCGACGTAAAGACGCTGATGATGCGTCGAGGCCAAAGAACGAAATTGGTGAGACGAGTGTCCTGATGCCTGAGGATAGGTCGCCGTTTGCCCAATTCGGCACCGTTGAACCTGGGGAGACCGTGCCTACGCTCCACAACGCCATGTTCCGCGCCCCTGTCTTCAAGCAGGATCCGAAGAATACGGATTTCCTCGTCATCCGAAATACGACTGGTGTAAATGGAACCTCTTGGCATATTCGCAACATTGACAATATCTATGCTGTCGGACAGCAATTGCCTTCAATGGAGATTCCTGGCCCGCAGTCCAGAAAGGTTACCAATGCCTCGAAGAGTCGTATGAAGATGATCGCGTTTAGAAAAATCCGCCATAACCCTGCCAACACCGTGAGGATTGATGAGATCACCTCTCACATTACTGATTCCAGCGACATGCAGAACAGGCAGAAGCTGAAGGAGTTCATCAAGTATTACAAGGATGAGAAGGTTTGGCGAGTCAAGCCGGGAGACGTTATTCCAGATGAGACCACAGTCCGCTCCTGGGTCAAGCCTGAAGACGTCTGCACCATTGACGCTATGCAAGTTGGCCTGAGACATTTGGAAGACGCCGGTTATGGTAGAGACAACCAGGAGGACGGCTCCGAAGAGGAACAAGAGGGCGATAGTTTGGAGCAGCTTCTTGCGCCTTGGAAGACCAGCAAGAATTTCTTGGACGCGGCAGCAGGAAAGGCTATGTTGCAGCTACATGGCGAGGGCGACCCGTCTGGCTGTGGATTAGCATTCAGCTTCATCAAGACCTCCATGAAAGGAGGATATCTTGATACCATTCAAGGTCCTCAGGCAACCACCGAGGACGCTATCGCTCGTGAGCGCAAAGCAAATGGTGGCCACAAGTACAATGTCGACAAGCAAAATGAAATATACACGCGCGCTATCAAGGGCATCTGGGAGAAGCAAAAGGCCAATCTTTCTGATACCGCAGAGCATGCTGGCAGCGAGATGGAGTTAGATCATCCGCTTGAGATGGAGCAACCATATGGACGCAACGCTACTCCACACTCGGCAACCACGCCAGCGAACTTCGACGACTCTGTGAGTCAAATTAGCAGGTTCAGCACAAGCAGTCATCATGCCGGCAAGGCCCATCGCATTGTCCGCTCCATTCGGAACAAATGGAATCAGCTGGAAGAAGTTGAGGAAATCGTGTCGGATCCGCGAGTTTGGAGGGAATACGTCAAGCGCCGCCACGCTCTGGATGCAGATGGGCATAATGTCTACGACGTTAAGCCTACAGGTGATCCAGAGTGGGACAAAAAGGAAGCTCAACGGTATGGTTCAATCCTTCAATTTCCTTTACATCGTATACTAATTATATATCCAGTGTTCGCAAAGAACTTGCGCGTCTCGAACGCAACAAAGAGCGTCGCCACGCGCGCGAAAAGCAAAAGGGCATATTCCGAGGCCCAGAGGGCACCGCAGATGCTGGTTCCCCCAGCGCTACCCCGGCGTCCACCGATGCCACGCCAAAGGGGACGTCGAGGAAGTGTGCTAATTGTGGACAAGCGGGCCACATCAAGACGAACAAGAAGCTGTGTCCGATGCTGAACGGGACGATGAAGTCGGAGGATGGCGGGACGGACCACGGTTTTGGGGCCGTGGCCGCGCCGAGCTTTAGATCTTGAGGCCGTGCTGGCGGAGGTGGGGGGGGGGGGGTTGTAATATGGGGAGGAAGCGGTGGTTTTTTTTACTTGCATTCTAGGGAGTTTGATACCGGTGCGTTTTTTTGCTTGGGCTGAAATTGTAATTTTCTTCGGGGGGGACAGAATCCATATGGGACTGGAAGACGGAGTCGGGAAATTGCATGATTGGGCCGGGACGTTTGGGAAGTTTATATTCGGCTGGTACTGGGAGGCCGCTGGATGGGATATGTTGGGGGGGAGGAAGCGTGCGGGATAGACTGCAGGCAAACATTTACCAATAGGAGTGTCAATGCATAATAATATTGTACAATAGGGGCTTGTGATGTGTAGTGCGTGTGCGGGGTGACTACTAACTGAGGGTTTAGAGACATGTGTGAGTTCTTTTAAATGCTATACTCTTGGTAATATATACAGAATCTCTCAAACTTCATTGTCTATATGAAAGACGAAGACAGCGGGCGGGCCCGTGCCGCACTGGGAAACTATGTCAAGGTCATGGTAACGGCGGGATGGGGAGGGGGGTGTAGATAGGGGTGCGGGGGGTGCGGGGGGTTTACATATGGAAATGTAGGATTTTTTGATCTATGTCCTGGCTTCATGCTGTGATATGTTTATGGTGACTGTCAGTGAAACGCATCTCCAGAGTAACCTTACTCGGCGTCGACGGCGCAGAAACAACTTCCCACTCGTAACCTGACACATCATCTATACACCCCCATCTCCCCCATCATCCCCTTCATATCATCAGCACCATACCTCCTCTATAGTATTTGGCGGCCTCAAGGTGACCTTTTACAAATGTGTGCTGATTTTCACTTATAAATACGTCCATTCCTCTCTCGAGAACTGAACTTCTAATTCCAATTCGAACCTACGAATCCAGTTATCAAGTCAATGCTCTGCTGTGGGATGGGTTAAGGGTACTGATGCCCATTCGCTAGGGGGCGCCGTTGGTGGCGGGTTGGGGGTGGGAGTATGGGCTTGGGGGGGTTGATGGGAAGGGGGGGGGGGGGGGGGGGAGGTGTGGGGGGGATTTCGGGGGGTTGGGGGGGGTGGGGGGGGGGGAAGAGAGAAGGGGATAAAAGAGAGGAGAAAGGGCCCAGTAGACGCCACTTCACGATGTGATGGGCGAAGCGACACGATGGGAGCGAACCACACCGCACCAAGCAATGTCGTGATGGGGAGGATGGGCATGCAAAAAGCGGGTTTAAAATAGGGTCCTGTGCGTAGCTTTTTATGGCATTTGCAATCCTTTCACTTCTTTTNNGGTGGGAGTGATGTGACAATGAGGAGATGTGGCGGTGACAACAGCAGCACTGCCAGATCCGCACCTCTCAACCTCTCAACCTGTCACATAACGGGCAAGATTGGTGTAAGACGATGAGCAGATAATTGGGTTGATGGTTGCTGTGTTCAGTGGGATATAGTTGTGTACCATGCTTGTATGGCAGCCACTGTTGGCGACGCGGGATACTATTTATACCATGGAAATTTGTAGAGATCGCTCGGTTATGGTCTGGTCTTGAGGCTGGGGTTGTTTTGGGAAGTTGGGGGGGCTTTTTATGAGGAGGGGGGAGAGTCTCGTTGGGCTTGGTATGGGGATATGGTGAGTATGTGTGGTTGACACACGGAATTCTACTATTATATCCCCCTTTCCCCTTCCCGTCCCTCTCCACCTCCCCTGCCTGAACCCCCCCACCAACCCCAAAACCACTATAAATACCAACCTCCCAACACCATATACCAACCCAAGGAGCCTGCGAATTCCGTCGGAAAATTCCAGGGGTGTGAACTTGAATCCGAGCCGGACCAATGGTGGTGCTGCCGAAGCGTGGTGAAGGGGTTGGTGCGTGACGGTAGAAGAGAGGGTTTAGGGATGAGAGGGGGCTGTTGTTGTTGTTGGGGTTATGCTGTCGTTTGGGGGTTCTTGTTGGTAAGGGGGGGTTCTTGTTGGTAGGGGGGTTCTTGTCGGTGGGGTGTTGTCGTCGTTGTGGGTTTGTCACCGTTGTGGTCGTGTTGTCGATTTTCTTCACGCCATTTGATTAAGCATGGCTGGTGCATCGCGCGACATTGACAAGGCGTCTACCACCACGGTCTGTGACCCCACTATCGAAGATGACAATTCCTGCTTCTAAAATAAACGAACCCCTGCATTACCTGAGTATATATATATGGGAAGGAGTGGCTGCATCACACTGTTTTCATAATCGGATGTAGATGTAGAATACATGGTAAATTAACCTATATAAAAACGACAGTGGAAGATAAGATTCCTGATATATATAACTCCCTCCCTAACCCAAAATCAACCTCACATCTCACTCGCTAACACTAACACTCAAATCCTTCTTCTCCGACGGCGTCTCAGACCCACTACTCTTCTCATCCTCCACCATCATAGCCCCATGCGCATGATGTTTACTCGGATGCTGCTTCCCCGTCGCATCCAGATACAGCGCCTTAAACGTATGCGCCATACTATGCCTTCCCTCCCAGAGCGGATATATCCCAACACAGAACAGCGAGCAGAAGATCCAGATGATCCCCACGACCACCCAGCCGGTAAAGAAGGGCTTGCTGAAGACGTAGGAGGAGCCGTACATGGGGAAGGGGAAGAGGACGAGGAAGCCGAGTGTCATGGAGATGGTGGCGATCTTGGCGATCTTGGAGGCGCGGAGGAGCACACGCTGTTCTTCGGCGAGCTGCTCCTCGGAGATGATAGCTTCCCCAGGGACGAGTTCGAGATCGACTCCAGACGCCTCGGCGATCTCGTGGTCGTCGCTTCGTCGGATCTCGCCCATGGATACCCAGTCGTAGTTATCCGCGCCGAGGCCATAGGTGAGGACTGGGATGAATATGACGGGAGAGAGGAGGGCGACCACGTTCCCGGCTAGCATGGGGTAGTTGGAGCCCAGAGTCTCGACGGTGAGTTCGCCGAACATCTTTTGGCAGGTGACGAGCCAGGCGATCAGTGCGCAGACGAGGCCGAGAGGGGGGGAGAGCATAGCGGCCCATTTGTTCTGTTTGCTCCACAACAGGGTGAGGGTGGCTGGGAGGACGGCAGCGGAGATTATCACTCCCATCATGAGGTAGAGGAAGCCCATTGAGATGCCGGCGTAGTAAAGACCTGTTGAGAATGCGGCCATGACGAGGCCGAAGCAGGCGACCATGACGTGGGACATGTAGATTAGGCTGCGGCTGGATGCATCAGGCTTGATATAGGTCTGATAGATGTCGTAGGTGAAAATAGTCGAGACCGCAATGAGCTCGGCAGAGGTTGCGGAGGTGACGGCCATGAAAATGAGAAGCAGAGCACACACTGCACCACCACCGCCCAAGAGCGCTACGGCGGCGTATGGGAGCACGAGGCCGGCGGAGACATCAGCTGCCGACATGCGCTCGGGGAAGGTTGGGAAGACGGAGTGGTTCTCGAGTGCGAGTGCCGAGAGGCCCATTGTAGTAGCGCAGAGCCATGGGATGGCAAACCACGACAGTCCACCCATGATATACCCAGGTAAGGCGGCAACCGGGGAAGCTGCAATGCCACGGTTGTAGTACACGTTGTCCAAAAACACGGTTCCAAAGTTTCCGATGATGTTGATAACGAAGAAGATGGCGCCTTCCTTGGACCTCATGGTGAGGTAGCTTCCTCCTGCGTTGCCTTCAACTGGGTGACGTTCTGTGGCGGCAACAAGGGCGTCAAAAACTGCGCCTGGAGAGCCGATGATGTGGTTGGTAGCGTAAGCAGTAAATGCAAAAATTATAATGATAATTAGAAGCATGACGGTATGGACGTAGTCTGTTAAGAATGTGGCTTTCATGCCGCCGAACATGGTGTAGACGATAACTCCCAGTGGAAGCAGGAAGCACGCGGCCGGAGTCGAAATACCGGTTAAGGCTGTGAATGCTGAAGATCCGCCTGTCAAGAGCATGGCTGTGACCAAGATGTTTGTGAAGAGGCCGAAGGTAACGAAGACCAAATGCGTGGTCATGCCGTAGCGTGCCTTGATAACTTCAAGGAAAGTCTGTTCGGGATACTCAGTACGCTGATATGTAGCAGAAAGGCAAAATACTCACATGAGCATTGGGAGACCGGCGCTTCAACTCAATAGCAAGAGTTGCGAATAAAATAATCTGGACTGTTGCGCCAGCGGCGTACCAGAATGGCCCAGAAACTCCGTACTTGTATGCCATACTGGAACTCTGGAGTAATGTCGCGGCCCAGGTCCAACTCGATACAACCGCGGAGGCAACCAATCCCGACTTCACTGTTCTTCCGGCCGTGCTGAACATTTCGGAAGTTTGAACTTCATGGTTGTAGCGCTTGAGGATCCATGTTACGAGCACCATTCCAAGGGCGAATAAGGAACCGAGACCTGTAAATCACTGGTATTAGAGTGTGGAATAGGTAGAGAGGCATAATGAAGCCTTACCAAGGATAATCCCATAGCCCCAGGCTTGACCCAATGGGTGCGGGACGGTTATGTGGTTTGCGTCCATGTCGAGCTTCAAGTGAGAGTCTGAAGGCGGCGAGATGTGATAGCTTCAAGTGTGACAAGAAATAGAGAATATAAAAAAATCTCACACAGCAGCTGGGCTGAGCGACTGATATATGAACGAATAACCTACATGCTTTCAAAATGCAGTTGTCCAATGAAACTTGCGTCAGTCATAGCTATTGGGAGCTATGAAGATAAGATCTAGTGCATCCCAGAAAGAAAGAAGATAGTCAGGGCTAGCACACTGCCGCCATGAGCCAATGGGGCCGGCATCGGCCACGATATTGGCAAGGATGGTATGGTAGATAGGAGTAAGGCATTGAAGCCCCGGAGTTGCTCTAAGTGTGCATCTACCCTTCTGAGAGATGGGGTAGGGTACAACACGAAAGGGCACTGGGAAGCATATATCGGGTGGTACCGTATAACCATACCGGCCAGCTCCGGGATAAGACAGAGGCGCCGCAATGATATTTGTGACAGCTGGCATTGGTAGGAATCTATATATTGATGACACGCGAAAATCGAGGTGGGTGCAATTGGAGGCGTTGATAAATGATAAGGAGTCCAGAGATAGTTAACTTTTTGCTGGGGTGCTGCTTACATATGCACGGTCGTGGAATGATAAGAAACGCCCCCCCTGACCCCCCACATGGTCAACCCATGGTTGAGATAAGGGTTGGGAGCTAGAAAACAAGAGCTCTTATCATCGAAGCCATTGCCGGCCGGTAAGTGGAGATATCGCAGGGTTGCCGATTTCTTGATTTGAAGCTCTGGGGTCGAGGGAGCACGGGAGATTGTTGTGTAGCAATGTAGCTGCAGGATGGGGTACATATATCGGTTTCACCCCCATATGCATGAGCTGTGCGCATGGAGACCATGAGGATAGTGATGAACCCCCGGAAGGAATAAGAAAGTCAGATATTATTATAGTACACCGCGTGGCACACACGGGAAGAAGCTGCTAAGTTACAGCGTGTACCCAACTCAAAATTATGAGCCTGGAAACGACGACGACATTGGTATTTATTGTCTTGTCCCCTCAGAAAAAACCAATGGCTTTCCCAGCCCTATGGCATCCCAACCCAAAACGCCTTACTTGAAATGACCCTCCTCCCCACAAACGCATATCTTGGCCAACTAGTGCCATGAACGCATGTCTCGGTCACTAAGTGCCCGTTTATCCGTACGTCATGTTTGTCTTTGCACCAGGCTGTTGTTGACCTTGTGGTGGACCCCATCCAGGCTGCTGATTATGCCAAGGCCCAGGCTGGCCTTGAGGCTGCATCTCGTTACCCGCTCCTCTGTGTTGTTGTTGGACGTCTTGTCGGTTACTATGGGGGCCAAAGGTCAGCTAATATTCTCATTGCGCAGACAGATTCAGGGGAGACGTACTCTAGGGGTTGCGCAAAGCCACAGATCCGACAGACAACATCTTTATAGGCGTGCGTAGAGAGCGGGAGAATGGGCACGAAGCAGAATGTGAACCAGTTCCACCGCTTCATCACTGTCGCCGAGTGGTTACCCTGTTGTAGTCACACCAGTTAGTGATGTTCCGTACAGTACAATGAGATCGCCCTGCCACAATATCCAAAGGCTGGGCCCAGGGGATTCGGGTTTGAACTTACACAGTTGTGACATTGGCAGGTAACGCCCTCGTAACCTTTCAATTCTGAGGAGAACTCATGCTCGCCACATGTGAAGACGATACCTGGAGGGTGTTAGCATCCTCCCTCATGTCTTTTTGCCCTGGGTAGATTTGCTTACACATTGTGAGGTTTCAGTAGTTGGAATTATATCGTATTCGGAATTTCTGACAGCGGAGAGAGAAGTTGTGGTTGAAAAGTTCCAGAAGCTCCCTATTGGCATTCTATAGTTTCACCTTGATCTGCTGCGCCAGACATGCACGCGTCAACGGCTACACACGTGACGTCACAACCGATTGTGGCGCCTATTAGCGTTGATTTACCCGCAGCCGAGGCAAAGCGGGGCACGCGGCCGCAGAGTCACAATATATTTTGCAATAGCTCGCGAAGCTCTCTTCTCTTTTCTTTCCTCTTCAGCGTCGTCCCCCTCAACGTTGCGTTTCTATGCTACAAACAGATACCTGCGCAAGCTCCGTGTCACAGATCTTTGGATCAATTCTATTTGCATATGAGAAATTCGGAGTAATCTTCAAAACACCTCACTCCCTTCCTCGGAAGGTGCATAGGTCTGCCGGTAACGGCCTGGCGTGTTTCACGTCTGCAATTGGCATCAGAAAAGCAGGGCGGGCCCCGGTCTTGTATATCTTGAAAGAGAGAAGAGGGCGCGTGTGTTCGTTCCTATGGGAGGGCTATTGCGAAGATCGTGTATGTCAGATGAACCGCCGTGGCCTTGCCTGATGCCTGACCCGAGAGGGGAGGGGAGATGGCGGGGTTCGGTGACTATAGAGGCATGACACTTAAGTACAATACGCAACGTGCTGGCTCTATGGCGACTTGTTGCTGTAGAGCTGGTACAATTCGATTCTGATTACTCTGTTGGGGACGACGCTCCACTTTTTTTTTCTTCAGGTATGTGGGATTTGTATTCACCGAGGTATGGGATACTACTAATATTTTTGGTGATTTTGAATTTAGTATAACCCCGCGATCGAGATGGCAGTATCAACATAGGAGCTACGCGCTCTATCAACATGCCTCAGAATTGAAGATCTTCCGCTGGTCCATATTTAACGTCATTGCTACCGAAACCATCTTCTTGCTCGTCATATTCTTGAGATTTCTGGGGATCGACGAGCGATTTCAGCTGGCCTAGTTCCTTCACCAGCTCGGAGCACTATTGCCAGGAGCAGTATCTGCCACTGGTCCATATTCAACATCATTACTGCCGGCGTCATCTTCTTGCTCGTCAAATCCTTGAGGTTTATGGGGATCAACAAGCGACTTCAGCTGTCCTAGTTCCTTCACCAGCTCAGAGCAATACTGCCTGGAACGGTATACCTTTCCCAGAAGAGACCGAATCCCTTCTCCAGAAGTCTCGATCTTGTCCTGAAGCAGCTTTGCTGAGTCGACGCTTGTTTCGTCCTTTATCGATTTGGGGATTGGAATCGTGGCAGTAGCTGCCTTTTGTAGACACATGTCCAACTTCGTCGCCTGGATTCGAAACTTTTGGCAGGGCTTTCGTAATTGGTCCTCCCACTCGGTGACCTCCTCTTCACTCTTGATTGAGTCTCGGCGGGACGATGGAACTCCGATACGGCGAGACCACAGCTCCCTCAAGATACCATCGCCCGCGTACTTCTTGATGGAAGTAACCTCAGTGTCGAACTCCTGCTGGAAATTATGATAGAATTGTTCGGCTTGCTCCAGCTGCTGGAACAACTTGCCGCACGCGCTGCCAAAGTTGGCGGCAACGTCGTGCGTTTTCTCTCGCTCGACATGAGAATCACGTCTTGGCCGGGGAGGATGATCATGGCGTGGACCTGTCGGTGGCTGAGGATCGTAAAATTCGTCCCATTCGTAATACGGATAGCCCGGGGGAGGCGGGTACTCCGACGTGTTCGGAAACCTCGGATATCCCACGTTCATGGACGTCCGTCTATTGTCGTGCGGTCTTCTCGGCTCTCCGATCGTTAGATCAGAGAAGAAACTCCTTTCTCTATCTCCTCCCCTCATAACCATCACCGAATGGCGGTCTGGAGCGATGGAACCCCTCCACATCATGGGAGGTAGAAAGGTATGCCGGCTCATGTGGCTCCTCCTTCGTTGGGGGGGACTCTGGGGGATCCAGCGAGAGGAAGACATGGTTGTGGCGATGCCAAACTTGTTGGTATCGAATGTTTCTATATGGCGCTGCATTTATACATGTATTCCTGGAAGCAGATATACGGTAAGTTTGCTATGCACGCACCCAAATTCTAAAGCAAGCCACCCTTGGCGATGCTTTAATCCCTTCAATTTTTCATTAAAGTGTTTTCTATATCTTCTCTTTATTTACAAACTTGCTCTACAATTAATTCCCCTACAAGTTATTAAAATAGTATATATTCAATGCTCTACTGTCTTTATTTTATATTTTGGATATTTAAATTAATATAATACACAAAATAAAAAGCCTACCTACCTCAATTCCACTGTCTACCTGTATCAACCCGTCCAAACCCACCCAAATCCCCATAATCCGTGATATAAACCAATATAATCCCAACCCGTCATGCATTTGTTTCTCCATACCATACCCGCCATACATCTCGTGCATCGGGCCGCAAAGCTTCCACGTCATGCCTGCCAACACCATCATAGGGGTCCACACCCGTTACTAATCCAGCACGGGATAACTATACCACTCTATCCCCCCTCACCCTCCGGTCCTCCCGCCACCTGTTGAATTACAGATATCATAACTACACAACGCTGAAATGTTCGGCTTGAATCCTTCTTTCCCACCTCGGTCCCTGGTGCCTCTTGTTGAAGAAGTCGCCGAGCTTCTCCGGGGACGGAATGAAACTGTTTCTGTGGCTGAGACGGTGCGTATACCATTTATATATCCCCGTAAAGCTCCTCATGTGACTTATTTTCCCATCTATTCCGGTGTCTCTTTCATATGTTACGCAGCCATCCGTGCTTCTCGGTGGTCATGTGGTCTCTACCTTTTTTATCCGTCTACATTATTCATTGCAGCGAGTTTCAGACTGGCAAGTTGGGTATGTAAAGGTACTGACTGATAGGTTGTGCAGGCTGCCGGTGGGATAATCTCGGCTGCATTGCTGAGCACACCGGGTGCGAGCAGATTTTACAAGGGCGGGTTGACGGTATGTGGGCTCCTTGCTGCGGGTGGTTTTTGAGGGGGGAATGTGGATGGGCGAAGGAATGGGAGAAGTAGGGTTGTGGGAGAGGTGAAGGATGGAAGCTGATATTGAGGAAGTTGTACACTCTCCCTTCACGAGTGCAATTTGGTAAGTCATCCAGCCCATCCTCTCCAGTCCATACCTTTATACTCTTATTTGCTATATCCTCGGGCACCCCCCGAAGCCCATCAAGACCTAGAGATATCCCGTCTATGCACCATATCCAGCCAGCACAGCAAAACTAACATCCCCTAGCCGGATGGACAGAAGAGGACACCAAATCCTACACCGGCCCAACCCTCAGCGTCGTCTCCAAAATGGCAGAGAACGTCCGTCCGAAGCTCGACAGCACATACACCATCTGCGAGTCCGGCACTGCTGGTCCCACTGGGGGAACAACTAAGAACCGTACTCCGTAAGTTTCCTGTCTCTCCGTCGTATCTATTATAAAGCCAGAGACTGCCAACTGGACTGCGGCAAGTGTAGATGAGAGGGAAAACAAAACTAATAAACAAACAGCGGCTACGTAGCCCTCGCCGTCTCAACCCCCGAAGGCACATTCACTCGGGAAGTAGACACCGGCTCCGCGGACCGGGCAGAGAATATGGTTAATTTCGCAGCAGAGGCGCTGAAGTTGCTGATTGATGTTATTAAAGGGGAGTGGGATGTAAAGAAGTCTGGGAGGGAGGGGGAGGCTGTGAATTGGAATTTGTAGGTATGATCGGGTCTTTATATAAAGGAGCTTCACATAAAGGGGGTGGGAGGGAATACAGGAATATGAAAACGTAGAATTGATTTCTATGGAATAATCAATGACTCAACCGTGTGCTCAACGCCAATCCCCAATACTCCCATCCCACACCCCAGCGTCTCCAGGCACAACACCACAACTCGCCGCCCGCCCCCCCAAACACGAATTATCTAATCCTACACCCACCGCTTACGCCGCCCGCCCCCCTGCCGCCTGCGCCGCCCCACCTAAACCGAACAAAGAAAAAAATCCCTGCCGCCTAACCTTATATACCCCTCTCACCGAGCCCCCTCTAATTCCACAGGCCCGATGGTCTAGCGGTTAAGACTTCCATCCCTCAGTTGATCAACCAATCTTGGATACCTTCAGGCTCGCACCTTTGGATATCTCGAGTCTGCGGTTGATTGAGGAATGATGGAGAACTCCAGTTCGAGTCTGGATCGGGCCATTTTTTTGGTTTTTTTTTGGACGTCGAGGGAGGGAAGAGACGGGGGTAGGAGGGGGGCGAGGGGGGCGATGTTGATGATTTGGCGACGGGGGGTGGGCGTTCAAATGTCGGTTAAGGGGCCTTTTTTCTTTTTGGACAACCACAAGCTCGCCGGGGTAGCCGCTCACAAATCCTTATACGTCGTCTGGATATAAGGCATCCCACACAACTGCTGCATATCATCCTCCGTCAACTTCTCTCTTATCCTCGTCAAATTATTATTCCCACCTCCATACACCCCCACCCTAGCGAGGCCACAAACACCAGGTACGTTTGTATTCCGTCCACTCTGCAACATCCCAAAGCGTAACACCACTTCCGAGACGGTGACGACGATGCTGACGGCGATCAGCCAGATGATGATCCAGGTGATGTTGCTCATCTTGGTGTCGGAGATGGAGTCGGTGAGGATCTCGGCGAGCTCGAGGAAGACGCGGCAGCGCTCGTTGAGGACCTTGATGCGAGGGGTGATCTCGAGGTATTCGCGGACGGCGAAGTAGAGGGGGTGGAGAGTGGGCTCGGAGTCCCAGAAGAAGTTCGGGACGTCGAGGATGTTGGATGCTGTTGGATATCAGTAACTATTCGACAACCTGGGGCCTCATGGTAGGTGTCAGGGAGCAAGGGAAATACTCACAGAGATTCACATCAACACGACTCTTGAACAACCGCCCAAGGATCTTCACAACTTCCGGACGAGACATCCCCAGTTCCCCCGTCAGCGCCAGCCGCTTCGGGACATGCTGAGCATCCAGCATTGTCTGCGACATCTTCTCCTCGAAAAAGCTCAACTTCGTACTCTGCGCAATCGCATGGCTCATCGCAAGTTTAATCATATGATCCCCACTCCTCAGCGTGATCATGTCATTAAACACCCTCGGCCTATCCACAAACGAGCTATACTCGAAATGCAGCTCCTCGGTCTCAAAGTCCGCCTCGTCCTGCGGCCGCGATATGATCGACTGCCCTGTCTCCATCTCGGTGAAGGTGAAGTCGGCGAGCGTGTCCTTCTCCTGGCTCTCCGTGAAATTCCAGAATACCACCACGCCGTAGGAGAAAACGAACATCTCGGCAAAAGTGGTAGCGTCCGGAGCGAGTCGATTCGGACTATCCCCCCTCTTCCCCTGCGCCGCAACCCGCTCCTCCTCCCTCCCCCTCCTCTCCTCATCCTCCCTCCTCACCCTATCATCCTCGCTCTCCCCCGCCGGGCTCTCCTCCCCGCCACGCACACCATACACATCCGTATCCTCAAAATAGCCCTCATGATACACCCTCGCCTCGCTCCTCTCAATCTCCTCATCCAGCACTGCCTTCCCGCCCGGATGCTTGAGAATCGGACTACTCCGCAACCGATACCCCTCGTTCCCCGGCAGGAGCGGGAGATGGTACACAGTGTACAAGCAGTCGTCATACAGCTTCGTCTTCGCCCCATGCTGCTCCTTCACAAACGCCGCCGTGGCGGCCATCTTAAATCCCTGCGCCGTACAGTACGCCGTACACCTCGCCACCTTCTCCGTCCGTTTCGCTTTCGGAAGGCGCTCCGCATAACTCTTCCCCCTCAACGCCCCCTTCCTCTTCAGCTCATCCAGTTCCTCGTTCCGGAGCGGCCTCCCCTCATCCTCGCTCTCCTCCACATAACCCCTCCGAAACGTCCCATCCGCAACACCCTCCTCTATCTCCCTCCCCTCCTCCAACTCCGGGATGAGGACAAGCTTCTCGCTAACCTTCGTCGTGCGCCCGGGTATATTAACCTGCGACGTCCTCGTCCCGGGCGATACATTCGAAGCCGATACACTCCGCTGCACGCCGGGACGCGCTGTCCGTGCATGAGGCGGTAGGCGCGCTTGCCCGGACGGGATTTCGGAGGAGTTTTGGAGAACGTTGTCGACGGAGATGTAGCGCGTGGGTGTGCGGGCGCGGGCGGTGCTGGGGGAGCTTGTGGGACGGGCGGGTTGACGGGGGGGGGGGAGGCGTTCGCGGGAGTCGGTGACCTGGTCCTCGATTAGACTGCTGCTTATATATTGGGCGGCGGAAGATGTATGGGTGGTCTTGAATGCTGTGTGGAGGGACTGAAACATACCAGGACTGATGGTCCACGTTTTCCTGGGGGAGCTGACATGGTTGTGGTGTTCTTTGTGCCAATTCAACTATCCAGCAAGCTCAAAAAAAAAAAAGAAGTCCAATAACCCGAGTCACAGTATCTGAGATCACGAAAAACCCGTCGTCGTCGTTGTAATCTAACTTTCTCGCTCGGCCGCCCAAGCATAGACCAAGACGTCATGGTCCATACCAAAACCGAACTCGCGTCGTCGTAGCCTCGTCTCTCCGCCTCGCCTAAACCTTACCTTATTTGCCCCGCCAAAAATTATATTTCTACTCGGCGCCAGCCTTCCCATCTCAACTCCAGCCAGCAGCCAGACTTTCGACTCACCACGAAGTGACTTGCGAAGCGCGGCTTGTTAATCTTTGAAGAGTCGTCGCTGTCGCTATTCCGAATAACTGATTTACCACGGGTATAACTACAACCTCACCCGCAATCGCCGCACGCCAACCACCACCTACCTCACACCCACCCACCAACCCACACCAACCGCAACGATGGCCTCCCCCCCCCCCACCGCGGCCGACGCCAAACTCGAGATCCTCAAAAACCAAGTCTACGAACAATGTCTAGACGAAGAGCCCGAGACCGTCTTCCGACAACAGGACATCCTCGACATGGGAGTCATACCCGACAGCGACGCCGCTTTGCTTCTCGCCGTGACGCAGCGGCTTGTGGACGAGAAACTGTTTAAGATGGTTAGGGATGGGCAGTTGGGGTGGATGTATCGGCCTTTGGAAGATGCTCTTAAGTAAGCCTTTCCTCTTCATACTGTTAATCCCCAACCCAATCCCCCTTCCACTGGCCTCGCAATCCCCTCTAGGTGCAGCAGGACAGGCAGGATAGATATACTGACTGACGACAAACAGATACCGCGGCCTAACCCACGAACAAGAAATGGTCTACTCCCTCATCGACGAATCCTCCACCGAAGGAATCTGGTCCAAAACCATCAAAAACAAAACCGCCCTCCACGAATCCCTCATGCGCTCCGCCCTCAAAGCTTTGGAAACAAAACGTCTAATCTCAGATATGAAATCCGTCGAACACCCTACCAGGAAGATGTATATAAAATCCACCCTCCGACCGTCTGAGAAAGCCACGGGGGGGGCTTGGTATACCGATAATGAGCTGGATGAGGCGTTTATTGAGGGGTTGACGGGGGTGCTGTTTAAGTATATCGAAGCACGGTCTTTCTACCGATCAACCTCGCGTCGGCCACTTAAACGGATCGCTGGTCGCCCAACCCCCAAACCCGCACCGGGACAAGGCGCAGATACCATAACACTCCTCCCCCTCCCCCCGACCTACCGCGGCTACCCCTCCCTCGCCGAACTAACCCTCTTCATCGAGTCCTCCCCCATCACCTCCACCACCCTCTCCGCAGACGACATCTCCTCCCTCCTCGACGTTCTCATCTACGATCGGCGCATCGAGCAAGTCGTTGCTGGACCAGAGGGGGTAGCGTTTAAGGCGGTTAGGAGGCCGATTGTGGGGGAGGAGGCGGTGGAGAGGGGGAATGGGGTTACGGAGGCGCCGTGTGGGAGGTGTCCTGTTTTTGAGCTTTGTGAGGAGGGCGGGCCGGTGACGGCGAGTAGTTGTGTTTATTTTTTGGAGTGGTTGGGGGGGGGTTTCTAAAAGGGAGGGAGGGGGGGGGGGGGGGGGGGGGAAAGGAAGGAGGGGGCCGGAGAGAGGGAGGAGGGGCGTTAATGGGGTATACCTTGGGATCAAGTGACGGGGGAGTTTTTTTTTGGCGTTGGACTGACTTTTTGGGTGATTTTGGGGCGGCCGGGAGGGGATGTGGGATGTGGGATGTGTATTTGGGGTAAAAATACTGGTGCTACTTAAAAAGTCTAGAGAGACTATGGATAAGAGTGGTGATTACAGGATCTGTAATTCGAAATAAAGACTCAATTACTAGACGCTACAGTTGCCATACATAATTGGCCAGTCGACAATGGAACGAAAGAGTGAGACCTTAATTAGATTAAATTTGTTGGTACATCAACCAAACCTTTGCTATTCGTGGTGCGCAAAGGTCTGGGGGAGGGGATTGTGCATCATCTCATATCAGTGTTTCGTAGAAAGCGTGGTTTGGGTAAAGGCATTGGATTACGCCGAGTTACGATTCATGAGCCAGTTGAATAAATGGAATTAACGAGATAATTTGTACGAGTTTAAAAATTCCTGGTTTTAATCATAAGTGACGATATGCTGCCTCTCTGTGTACTTTTTAGCGACGCGGGTATGGCAAGACTCGTACATGGAAGGGAAATACTACTATGTTGTTTCGACGTTGTTGGCGGAGAAAGGGTAGCTTGCATAGCTTGAATGGGTTGGTAGTAATGGGCAACAACTAAAACTGCTGCAGTGTTGTCATTTGACGAGTTCAACAGGTTACGACAACAATCACACATCACACATCACATTTACACTTCTCACCAAAAACCACTAACTGAAAGATCCGAAGCTTTTGTTATTCGCCCATCTCTGAGCACACGGGGCAACTAGCTAAACCTTACGCTCAAGTCGTCGCCAGCACCGCGAAGGATATAATGAAGTTCCATCAAACACTCACTCGATAAGAGAGAGAGTGATTTACAACTCGCCAGACTTGACAATGGTAGGCTTCTTGTTGTAGTTGACCTTTCCGGAGCCGGAGCCGGTAGCCTCGAGGGCCTTGACAATGTTGAGGGACTCCTCGTCGGCGACCTCGCCGAAGACGACGTGCTTGCCATCGAGCCAGCTGGTCACGACGGTGGTGACGAAGAACTGGGAGCCGTTGCTGTGGGGGGCAGCGTGTTAGTTATTGTATTTTGGCGGAACAGGGAAGAGGTAAAAAATTATGCCGAGGCTGGGAGTGGGCTTACGTGTTTGGGCCGGCGTTGGCCATGGACAGAAGTCCGGGCTTGGTGTGCTTCTTGACGAAGTTCTCGTCGGTGAACTTCTCGCCGTAGATGGACTTGCCACCGGTGCCCTGGTGTGGTGTTAGCTAGCTGTTCTTGCGTGGAAGGAAGATGGATAAGGTGGGGGTGGGGGGAGTTCGGCTTACGTTGCCACGGGTGAAGTCACCACCCTGGAGCATGAATTGCGGGATGATGCGGTGGAAAGCAGAGCCGGCGTAACCGAATCCCTTCTCGCCGGTGCAGAGAGCGCGGAAGTTCTCAGCGGTCTTGGGGACAACATCGTCGTAGAGGTTGAAGTTGATGCGGCCGGATTGCTCTGTTGGGGGGCGGGGTGATGTTAGCTCCGACGTCACTGCGGGGTTGTTTTGGGAAAGAAGCGAGATTTTTGGGCAGGCAGGTAAGCTGGGGGAGCTGAGCTTGAATTGAGCCGACGCGAGGAGCGATGGGATCTCAATTACGGGGTACAGTGAGGGAGATGTCGATGAGGGAAATGATTGAGAATGAAGTGAGATGGAATTGATGAGGGTTCACGTACCAGCAACCTTCGAGGTGGCCTTGCCAGAGGCGTCAAGGACTGGGCCCTCCCAAGTCACATCGAAGAAACTTTTGGAAAGTTAGTTTGGAGCTTTACAAGAGGAAGATATGGATGAGGAGGATTGATGGTAGTAACTTACGTCTTGATAGTCATGTTGGAAGATGAAGCGTGGAAGTTGCGTGTAGTGTTGATAGATTTGAAGTTGTTGTTAAGAAGAGAACGAAGAGGAGAGGAACGAGATGTCTGTCGAAGGCTTTGGATGATGAGGGGCATTTTTGGGAAGGTGGGGCAATTGGTTGTGAGTGGCTGTGAAGTGTGGACTAAACCGGAGTTGGTTAGCGTATTGTAGCTTGGGGTGTGGGATGTGTGGGATGCGTGGTATGGAGGGGTTGAAACTCGGTCGGTGTAGCAGAGTGAGCCAAAGTAGCAAAAAATAGCAGGGAATCGGAGTTGTAAGCGAATCAATTCCGGCCGGGACGGGCGACGGAAGAAAGGGAGGGAGGGGAGGGAGGGGAGGGAGGGGAGGGGAGGAGTCCACTTCCACGCCCTGCCAACGTTGACTCCCGCCCAGTAAAAGGTGTAAAGTAACGGGGAGGTGACGAGGGGGGACGGGGGGTGAAGATCCGTACTCAGCTCTCTCGCATCCTTTGACGCCCATCTTCTCATTCCCTTCCATTTCAGCAGAGGAAGAGAAGAGAAGTCAGGTGACGCGTCTAGTTGAGTAGCTGAGGAGGGAGGGAGTGACCGTGAGGTGTGCTGTGACCACCACTCAATCCATCGCCATCAACCAACACCGCCCATACCACCATACCTCCGCGTGCTGACTTGCGTGCTCAACCCGCCCGCACCCCCCTCCATACGCGCCGGAGCCGGTGTGGCTAGTGCCATCGTGCACTTGCATGACCAAGGAGGAGCCAGGAGGAGCCAGCTTGCTGCCTGCTTGTTGGCTGGATGGCTGGCTATCTGGCTAGCTGGCAGACAAGACGGTAGACAAGGGTTGAGTTCCGCGCGGAGGCAGCTGAGATGCGCGGTACGGTGCGGGCGGTGCGGGCGGTGCGGCGCGTGAGATACAGACTTTCCTCTGCCTTGTGTGTGGGGGGACGACTCTCCTTTCTCTCTCCTCGCTCTCACCGGCTTTTCCTTGGGGGTAGAGTAGAGCCAGGCAGGGCAGGGCAGGGAAGGGAAGGGAAGGGCAGGGACGGGCAGGACAGGGCAGGACAGGGAAGGACAGGGCAGGACAGGGCAGGACAGGGCAGGATACCTAACTTACCAAATTATATGTGATGAGATGAGGTACAGTAGCTAGTACAGAAAGGTGATGGTACAGTATGATGTTACAAAAAAAGCCGAAGTAGTCTTGTCTTGTTATACAAAATTGAAGATGTTGAAAACGTGATGGAGATGGAGAAGGAGAAGCTCTGGGTGGAAAGGAGGTGGATGGGCGTCTGGAGCGAGGGAGCGAGCTTCGAAAAGCTTTCTCGCGCCCGATGGTCTACGGCGAGCGAGAGAGCCGAGCCGTACCCCACTCACAGCTGTCGGCGCTACCCGTAGGGAGAGAAGACGCTACGTGTGCTATAGTATAGCTCTGGCATTATGGATTGAAGACGGCAAAATATACGACTCTTCAATAGCAATATTTACACAATTTACACAATTTAGTTGATTTAGTAGATTTATATTCACCGTCTTTCTCCACCTTAGTTGTACCGCAACAGCCTCTCCAATCCGCACACCTTCCCCATACCTGCTTACATAAGCCTCACCACTCATCCACCCCCTCTCATTGGCCCAAACCCACACCCACACCCACACCCATCCCTCCTTTCCCTGTTCCCTCCAACACGTTAATCACGTGCCACACGCGCCGCCGCCGCCGCCGGGCTACTTGCCAGCATTGACATTTGGGCAGTAGCACCACCAATATAATAGTTCACTCCGTCGTCCGGCAGCACCTCCATTATATAAAATAAAAATTTCCTTTCACCAACCACATCCTAGCATCTTTCTTCTCTCCCGCTGCCGCACTCCTAATATCTCCGCCCATCATGAACTTCGACTCCCTCAAGGAGCAGGTCACAAACCTGTCGCTCTATGACATCAAGGCCGGCGTCCGGAAGGTCCAGAATGGTAAGTTAAGTCAAGCCATTGCGTGAAAGGAGGGGGGGGGGGAGATGAATGTGCTGACGGGGGTGCGTGTAGCGGTTATGAATTATACGGAGATGGAGGCGAAGGTTAGGGAGGCTACGAATAATAATCCTTGGGGTTCTTCTACGACAGTATATATGCCCTGATATTCACTTGGATCGCAGTCCATGGGTTGTCATCTCACACACACCCCGAACCACCAGCTGATCCATTATATAGGACATGCAAGAGATAGCCAACGGGACATACAACTAGTTCGTCCCTCCCATCTACCCCCACCCCCCCCCCCCCCCTCTCTCCCCTCCAAGCTAACCCCCCCCCCAGCCAACTCCTCAACGAAATCATGCCCATGATCTACAAACGCTTCACCGAAAAAGCCGCCGACGAATGGCGCCAAATCTACAAAGCCCTCCAGCTCCTCGAATTCCTCATCAAAAACGGCTCCGAACGCGTCATCGACGACGCCCGCTCCCACCTCACCCTCCTCAAGATGCTGCGCCAATTCCACTTCATAGACGCGAATGGCAAAGACCAGGGCATCAATGTTAGGAATCGCGCGAAGGAACTTACGGAGCTGCTTAGTGATGTTGAGAGGATTAGGACGGAACGCAAGAAGGCGAGAGCGACGAGACAGAAATACACTGGTGTTGAAGGCGGCGCGGGGCTTGGTGGCAGCGGCGGGGGATCTAGTCGTTTCGGCGGCTTCGGGAGTGAAGAGCGCGGCGATTTCGGCGGATACAGCGGGGGCGTCTTCGGTGACGGAGGCGGATTCGGGGGTCAGCAGAGCGGAGGCGATTATGAACCTTCTCGCGCGAGCGGTAGTGGGGGTGGCGGGGATAGATTCGAGGAATACGATGAGTACGACGAAGGCGTCTCCTCCCCCTCCAGCAGGCGGCGCGGTGAACCATCCCGCACTACTCCTCGTGCAGGAACAGAGCGGAGTACGGCAAACCCCAAAGCCGCACCACCTGCTCCCAAGGCGCCGGAGGTGGATTTGTTTTCCTTCGACGAACCCTCCCCGGCCCCTGGCCTGGGCGCCGTCGCCCCGGTATCCCACGCTCTCACCTCCGGCGGCGCGGATGACGACGACGACTTCGATGACTTCCAATCCGCCGCCCCCCCCGCGCTATCCGCACCAGCAACGACGTCAACAACAACGGCGTACACGCAATTCGCGTCCCCGCAACCTGTGTCCGCGCCGAAACAGGCGGATTTGTCGACGATGATGGGGGTTGCCTCTCTTTCCCCCGCGCCAAGCTCGACGTCTACGCCTGTTAACTACTCGGCGTTTTCGATTCCTGCTGCGCCTTCTGGTGGGGGTGTGCAGGCACTACGACCCCAGGCAAGTCAGACAAGTAGTTATCAGTCCGCGCAACCTAATTACTTCACCTCTGTCAAGGCCCCCGGCGCCGCCCCCTCCAGCGCGCCTATGACAGCTACGTCTACTGGGTCTGCAGCAGCTGCGGCACCGAAGAAGGGGGGCGATGCATTCGGCAACCTATGGAATACCGCAAGCGCGGGGATTAAGAAATCGGCTGCGCCAAGCCAGGGACCGGCGCTGGGACAGTTGGCGAGGGAGAAGGCTACGCAGGGGATTTGGGGTGCTGGTGCTGGTGCTGGGGCACCGAAGCAGGGTGGGAATGTGGGAGGAGGAAGTGGAGGGGGGAGTGGGTTGGATGATTTACTTGGTTAAGTGGTCTATGTAAGGGGGAGAGTGAGGGGGGGAATAAAGGTGGGGGGGGGGGATATGAGGGGAAGAAAGGTGGGAAAGGGGATGGGGAAGGATATGGGGGGGTGATGTTGGGATTTGGTAGTCGAGGCGTTTATATGTAGATATGGGGGTTTATTTTTGGTGGTGGAATGGCGAGATTGATTTTATAGGAGAAAATAGTCTGTGATGTATTGCTGGTGTACTGGTTCTTTGCTGGGGTGGTTGGTGATGACTTAATAACTCAGCGTGGGTGTGGGCGAGGCTGGGGGTGGCTTGTTGGAGGTGGGGGTGTTTGACGGTGAGAACAGGTTGACGATGAGAAGAGGCGCGATGGTGGGAAGAAGTTGATAGTGAGAAACCCTCTACAACAAGAAGTCCTCACCCCCCTCCCCAAACCCCCCCCCTCCC
>KV459514.1:41848-68951 GCA_001662645.1 Pseudogymnoascus sp. 03VT05 | reverse complement strand
AGGAAGAAAGGAAAGGCACTAGGAGGCATAATGTAGGTCGATATAGTGGTATTCTTACTATGAATCACTTACTCTACTATGAATCACTTACTCTACTATGAATAACTTACTCTAATATGAATCACTTTTACCATTTCGGTGGCAGAATCACCAGTCCATAGGTAATGATTCGAATCATGATTCGGCGAATACTTCCTTCGAATCATGATTCGGCGGATCGCCGAATCAGATTCGGGAGGTGATTCGCCGCACACTGCCACGACATCGGAGCAAACGCCAGCGCCACGAATGCAAGTAAGCTATTCCCCCAGCCCCACCCAAGGCCATCATACATTCTCAGCCCCGCGAGCGGAACCAGCGCCCCAGCAGTCCCTCTCAGCACCGCATTTGCACCAATGACACCTGCAGCGTATTTTTCAAATGCATCAACGAGGTATGTTTGTATGCCGACAAAAATTAGAATTGAACCAAAACCCGTGATGGCTGTTCCGATCTGGGGGACAATCCAGTGGACGTGTACTTGAGCCGTCCAGCCGTAGATGAATAGACCGATGGGGAAGGTGAGGAAGCCTGGGATTGTGATGACAAAGGGGAGGCGGTCTTCTGGGGTAATAGCCTTTCCCAAAGCTGCGCGTTTGATGAGTGTTCTGTCACTGAAATAGCCCACGTAAAAGAGGCCCATCAGGGTACCTAGTCCGCCAGCTAGGAATACGAGGCCAGTGGATGCGGTTGTGAAGCCGTAGACTTCGCGAAAGACGAAAGAGTAGGTTGCGAAGATAAGGTAGAGGATGCCATAGAGGATGGCGACATAGAAGCACATCACTGTGACAATGGGACAGAGGACTAACATCTTTAGGGGGCGGACGATGCTGCGTTTGAAGAGATTCCTGGGGTTGAGGTCGGAGGCGAGCTTGGATTTATGGTTTGGGTTTCCGGTGGATTTTCGGAGTTTGGATGCTTTTATCTCGAGTAATACCACGGGGTAGGTTTCTTTGAGGACGATGAATGTAACTAGGGTTACAACAGCAATCTAGTAATGGTCAGTAAGTAGTGAAGGTTCAGTTACTCTGCTCTGCTATAAACTCACAACGATCGAAATGGCCCAAAACATCTATCTCCAACCAGCAACCTCGGCTACATTTCCCCCAATAATTGGCCCAACCATTGGTCCAAGAATCGGTCCTACAGACCAAATCGACACAGCTTTCCCCCTCTTCTCCCTGGGCATGATATCCGCAATAGTCCCCGATTCAATCGTTATGGTAGCCACACCCGCAAACCCCGACAGAAAACGGAATGCCAGGAGCATAGACGGGTTTTGTGAAACGGCGTAGAGGATGGTGAATGCGAGGAAGAACAAATTAGTGGTATGTAGATGACCACCCGGCCGTAAAGCTCACTCAAGGGGGCGAGGATGAGTGGTCCGCATGCGAAGCCGAGGACGAAGATAGATACGAAAGTTGAGAATGTGGGGGAACTGGTGTTGAAGTCTTCCATTACGAGCTGGACGCCTGGTGCCATCATGGAGGAGACGAGGGGTCTGTTGGAGTTTAGTTTTTGCTCGAGTATGCTGTCTTATCAGCTGTCAGATATTGCACTCACACAATGAAACTAATCGCAGAAATAACACAGATATTGACCCATTTCCAAGTTGACGACCAATTCATGGGGTTCTCTGGATCGTCCGGCCCATCCCACCAAACGATGAACTCTGAGTCTAGCTCAGCTGGCGCGCCACCATCACTCTCATTTTTTGAATTTGAGGATTGTAGAGAATTTACGCTATTATTTGCGTTCCTTTGATTGCTCTCATCAACGTGCGAGCTAGAACCTCCTTTATCTCGTCCTTTCTCTGAATCTCCCTGCTGAAAGATGGTAGGCGTGGACTCCCATGACGAATTCATTGAGCGTGGAGGCGGCATATCAGACTTCCCACCTCTAGTTTTCGACGAGGACAGTCCAGCTCGATTCGACGACTAAAAGTATCCGGCAACAAATAATAAAGCCATTTCACAACCAAAAAAAAAGAAAACAACTCGCTAAATGGCTGGAGTTATGAGTGTTGATCAAAACATGGTGGGTTGTAACCTGGTTGGGCTGTAAACTATTTAAGTGGGGTAACTTAATGTGCTCGATATGCCTCGTTCCGCTTGCGAATCGCGCACGACATGCCGATCATGACAGATAGAGTCAAGTATCGCCCGCATCGATAATATAATTTAGCAGACAGATGAGATAATTGTAATTCTTTGCAAAAATATTTGTAGAAGCTCAAATGGTATCAAATCCAATCCCTCCTAAATTGGAAAATGTTGCTCCCTACAAAATGAGTCCCGTCCGCGCCAGCTAAAGCAACAAAACTCTGTGTGACGAACGACAGAAACTACCAGGTATAGGACTCTTCAACTAAATTCACCTTAAATCCGTCCTTCACGCAATCAATGATCTGCCTCGTGGCTTCATCCGCCATATTACCAGGACCACACACCATCACAGTCGTCTGTTGACCCCTTTCCACATGGGACCTCATAACAGTCCTGATATCCATTCTCCCCATTGTTATAGCCGCCGGTGTTGGCAGAACTGCGCCTTCGTTTTCCTGGCGCTCCTCATCAACAGCGTCCACCTTTGGCTCCGCAGTGTCAGAGGAACCCGTGCACCAGAACGAATACTCGATACCGTCAACCTCGTCTTTCGGGAGAAGGAAGTTCTGCTTCACGTGTTCGATGAGAGCCATTTCTCTAGCAGACCAGGCAAGAATAAAGTGCTTCGCTTTCTTCATGATCCTCTGGCGGGTTCCCGATCTTTCATCCCCGCGACTGTTCGCGCATGAGTATTCTTGGACGAAGCCAAGGATGTTTGTGATACCGATGCCGCCTACAATACAGAGAACCGTGTCGGCGATGAAGAGTGGTTGGAGGGTTGCTTTGTGGCCTGCATAAGGCCCCTCAGTATAGACTGATGTTTCCAGGCTAGCGCGAGAAGGCGAGGATAATAGGCGGCCCTGCAGTGTGGAGGTCATTCCGGAGTGTGCACGGATGAGGAATCGGATGTATGCCTTGCCCTGGACATGAGTTTCCGGGAGTGTTGTCGTCGAGTTTGGTTGCAAACCCAATGATATAACGCCAGAATCTTTTGCGTCTTCTTCTCTCGTGGCTCTGTCAGAACGAGTGATTGGGGAAGAAGGGTGATTCGAAGCCGAAGCCGTAGTTGGTGATGTTTGTCCCCTCCAACCGGCAATACTGAATGGATGACTTTCCCAGAATTTTCCCAGTCCAGCCAAGTAAATGAAGCTGTGCTGTCCAGGACCAAAGTCCCAAGCTGCACGTGGGAAGATAGTGACCTCCATGATATCGCAGCCGGGAATTGCCTCGATGATTGCCGTTGAGCCACTGATACGATTGTAGTACGCTACGCGAGCAAGTCTGGCGAGTCGATCGGCGGCCCAGAAGGCGAAGGCAACGTATAGCCAAGTTTGGTAGCCATAAACATATCCGAAGTGGGGGATGATATGGTACCAGCACCCAACCAGGGCGATAATGACGAATACTATGTGAGTTATCAGGAAGAACTCGTAGTATCTGATGCGAATCGGTAGAATGGCAAAGCCTGCTGCGAGACAAAGTGCTATTGTTGCGATAATTCCCCACCACTGAAAAGTGTCAGTAAATCTCCAAGGTACACAAATCGTCGCACAGAGGTTGAACAGTATACATAGAAAGGCATCGCTGCTTCAACAGCATACTCCGCCGCTCCACCATATCCCGGCTCGAAATACGCCAGCGTATACGCAATCGAATGCACAAGCGCCTGTAGCGCAGCCACCCTCGCGGTCCACCGATGCAAGGTCAAGAAAGCCGTCTGATTCCATCCAGCCAACGCAATTAAAAGGTTATTTCGACCGGCAAACAAGATGGAAATACACATATTGACCAGGCTAAGCGTGCCAGTGCGATTCCCGACGTACTCGCATAGTTCAAATTGGTCGGATTTGAACCAAGTATTTGGCTGAGAGGTGCGGTAAGAAACGGACGAGAGGATTATGTTCATAATGACGAAGATACTGATGAATATGCTGAGCGTCCGGCTTGGCACATATCCTACGTTGCCGGGAAGAGGTTCGAGGCGCCGTGACCCGAATAGAGCCGGAAGGAACACGAATTGTTGGAGCTTGGTCCAAAGAGTGGATGCACGTAGCTTTGTCTGAAATCCAAGGGATGCGCTCGTAGTCTGCGCCAGAATTCCGCTGCCAATACAGATGCCAAGGACTATGAACAAGAGTATCACCCTGAAAAAAACATGTGAGCCTCATGCCTGGGGAAGAAGTATAAATTAACAAACACAGGGGAAAAACGTACGAATATCTCGTATGCATATATTCCTGTCTTGTGAATTCCTTCAGGGTGCCGTGTATGGAGCTGTATGTGTTCTTATTGACCAAGCTCGTGGTATTGAGCCACATTGCATCCTCTGGGAGCTCAACCGTTGGAGCCTTGGCAGGCAAACTGTCTTGGAAAGTCGGCTCTGATGCACCCGCAACTGCTTGAGTGCTGAAGCATTTGGCCTGTTTGTTAGCGCTATACCCGTCGGCATTGCAGTGCTGTTGGATGCAGTATGCCATTGTCTGGAGCCAAGGGATATTGGCAGCGTAGCACTCCGCGCTTGTCATCGGCATCGTGTCCATGGACATATCCGTACCCATATACATATCCATTGACATGTCCATGTGGTCGTCTTCGGGGAATGTGGTGCAATTCAGATAAAGGGCGGAGAGAGAATCGTGACATGTCTGGCAGCAGAGATCCTGGTACAAGGACAGGCCGAAGCCCATAATACCACTCTCTGCTGCATATCCACTCTGAATGAGGCCGGACAGAGACATGACAAAGAAGGAGATGGCGGCACGCATGACGGGCGAGTTGGTTTGTCGACTGACCAAAAAAGATAAGGCAAAGTATGCGCAATCTCTTCAAAGTGCTTCCAGAGGGTGGCAGCTGTTCACGCTGTTATAACTTACAATATATACATGAGAGTGCCAGCTCCTTGTCATCCTTATGAATATAGATTATCACCGACTCGAATAAAGCTTTCACCAAGTGTGTGGATGTTGGGCGACGGCATACTTATCTGTGCCAATAGACACTGCCGTGCTACCATTATGTGACGAGTGTTCAAAAAAGAAACGGAAACCGGCACCATTATTCCAGTCTCAGGGTTAACCTCTAGGGTTCAAACAATATTTAAGGGATGGTGGTATGGGGTAAGAGAGGTATTGAGCAAGTTTTACAGGAGTATGAAATTCGCTCCGGCGCGCTTTTATAGTGACTGCCGACTGTCAGCGGCATTTCATTGGGTGAGAACCACAATCACCCGCAATCATCCACAATCACCCATGCAACTTGGGTGAGAAAATGGTAGATCTTAGAGCCAACCAACTGCGGGCTTTAATTTAATTAATTGCTTGTTTAATATGACTCCCATATGGTTTCCATATGGCTATTATAGTATACGGCGTAATCAACTTTCGATCCACCAACATCCAACATCACGCGTCTAACTATTAGCCACGAGGATGGCACATCTGAGCATGGATGGCTCCTGCTGAGTGCAACTTTCTAACCAAGCATAGAGCTGATTTCATTCCATTCCTCTATTTATCATGATCCTAATGACATGTGATTGAAGCAGGGTTGTCCAGGTCCTCCAAAGGATAGCATGCTGGCGATCCATCCATATCGACCCCTTCGCCTGAACATCCGGGTTTGCTATATAGTCATATTTTAGCTAGTGAATACAGATAAATATACAAACAAACGTACGTATATAAGACGCAAGATGCAGCGCTATATATATTGATAGACCTGTTGATGAACATGTTAGCGGAGTTACTAATGTTAGCGGACAGAGTTGAAAGGGGGCCATACCCTAATTTTGCGGTATCGACACACTCCCCAGATTTGATAGGGTTAATGTTCTTTGTCTTACAGTTTGAATCTCCATGGCGGTTTCCCTGGTAGGACATTAGTTGTAGTATCTTAAAGGGTGCAGGAACGTACAATTACGTGTTGAGCCGCTGCAAATGTAAAGGGGATTGCTAGTGGCACCAAGCTTTTGAAGAAATGCATGTTATGTTGTATGTGATAAGTGCCTGTCAATAAAAATGTGTCTGATATTGAGATTTATGGGTAGATGGCCAAAGAAATGTAGAAACGTATCAAAATTATATGGCATGTCTTACAGGCCAGCCTCTTAGGTTATATAGATATTGCCGTCGACTGAAAATTTTGTCGAAGGGCAGCAAGTGATTCCGGTACAAGTGACACAAGCAGACAGATACGGCATTGCCATAGCACAAACGACAACTCTAAATGCCGGTTCCTGTTTCATGTTGTCCAATAACACTTTCGGCTCTGCTCCCGATGTTAGACAGCGCAAGCAAGTATGTGGTTTGTGAAATATGTGATCCATCTAGGTCTCAGATGGTTGTAGAGAGCCGAAACAAAACATTTGTGAAATGTAAGACAGGGCAAGACGGGGTAAGAAATAGGTAAGATTAGAGTAAATGTGGATGAGCGGGCCGAACTTAAATATGTAGATCTGCCGTAAATCTAGATTGTTTGGTGCGAGGGGGTTAAAGGGGTATGGGTTCGCACGGTGACTGATGTCGTGGACAATTTCAACAGTGTTGCATATCACACAGCGCCATGTATAGTGACCGAGATGGCATATTCACTCTGCTGTGTTAATCTGCATACGATAATTTTCTTTTCACAGAAGAAAATAACCTCAGGTAAGACAGCGGCGATGTGGCGATTTTGTGTTTTCAGTACCAAACATCACATATTTCAGACGCAGCAACTGATGGTCCAATTTTCTCTCGTGAAAATCGCAGTTTATAAAAAGGGTATCTCCTTAATGCGCTAAATGTATAAAAGCATACGAGGAAAGAAAAAAGCAAATAGATATTCCGACATTGGCAAAATCACCCACTTAGGCATCGACACCTGCATGTGCCTCGAGCGAATGCGTCGCCTCCAACCCCGTATGGGTGTTTCTCCTATGCAAATGTCGCACAATCATACACTTCTCCCGCTTCTTTCGCCCGTTTATACGCCGGTCAATCTTGCACCGTATTGTACCATTCAGCCAGCTTGGGATACTTCTCCAATTGGACATAACCTCTCTTAACCGCCATGTCCATGGCAAAGATGGTGTTAAAGTCCGCCAAGCCGATATTCTTGCCCGAAAACCACGGTTTCTCCTCAGACAGTGCGTCCTCCATAATTTGAAAGATGACAGTCAAGTCTTTCATGAAGTGCATGCAAATGGGCAGCACCATTAGGAGGGTAAGGAAGCGCATTGGGAAGAAAAGCATTGTCGGGATGACCTCGAATGTGAGGATGTGGTCGACTTTGGAGATCAAAGACCCATGCGCGAACTCCTGGAAAAAGGTGTCTTGCCTCCTGTCCTCCTCTGATTCCGGGACCCACACGCCGTCCGTGTAGTGGTCAGAGAAGAACTGGAGCATGAGCCGCGTCTCGGTCAGGACATTGGGCATGATCTGGTATATGACTTCTGCTTCTCAGCCAACGTGTTCTAGTGTCACGGTGGGGGACTTTCCGAGCGGAAAGTGAGATTTCAGCACGTTGCATGTGTCGGCGCCTCGGCGGGGAAGATTGACGACTTTGTACTTGATGCCGGCATCTGCAAGCTCTTCTAGCGGCCACAGAGCTGAGATTGCTTTTGAGGAGGACATGTTGTACACTCTCGGGATGGTCTTTTGTTGCTTGAGTCCGTCCATTGTGATTATAGTTCCGGAATAAAGCTTGTAGAGTATAAAGTTGCAAAGTAGGAGATTGAAGTTTCGTTACCTTTGGAGTATACGTTATAGAAATAAGGGATTGAAGTTGTGTTTATGTGTTCTTGTTTTGTTCAGTTGATATTTAGTGCTGACCACCAAGGTTGTGCCCCGCCAATTGTCAATTCCTAAAACGGCAAAGCGCGTGCCAATACATACTAGGGTCCGATGCGCGCCCTTCCTATCACTTCGACTGAAGACTTTGAATGCTTCATTCATATCAATCATAAGGAACGACAAAACACACCTTTATGAGTATAAATCGGAGCAAATCATGGGATCAAAGACACCAGAAGAGCACCGTCGGGGCCCAAATGGTATGAAATAAATAATTTGCTTTATGTTGCAAGTTTATTCTAACAATTTGAGCAGAGTCCTCGTCAGGTGCTACGATTGCAGCAGTCAATCCTCCCAAGCCGGTCGCAGCAAGCGGGCTGGTTTATGGCGGACTTGAAGGGGAAGATGAAGACGGAGATGACGATGATGAGAAGATTGGAGCCGTCGTAAACACTGATGATCAGCCCGACAACAGTAAGCCAACTTGATGTTAATGCACACGTGAGGCTAACCTCAGTAGGCGGGAAGAAAAAAAGAAAGAGAAGTAAGAAGAAGAAGAGTAAGGCAGTGCATGATCAGCAGACAACTCCCCCCAGAGTTGCACTCGCCGACCTCTTCCAGGATCAGCGATATCCAAAGGGTGAGATTGTCGAATATGCCAATCGCAATGACAATCTTGAGCGCACCACGGCCGAGGAACTTCGTCACCTGTCCGTCGTGGAGGACATGGATGATGAGTTCCTGACCGACTACCGCAAAGCTGCTGAAATCCATCGCCAGGTCCGCCAGTACGTGCAGACGATCGCCAAGCCTGGTGTTTCCATGACCAAGCTCGTCGAAGCGATTGAGGATGGCGTTCGGGCACTGACTAACCACCAAGGCCTTGAGCCCGGAGATTCTCTCAAGGCGGGGCTGGGATTCCCAATCGGTCTCTGCTTGAACAACATAGCCGCCCACTGGACAGCCAATCCTGGAGCCAAAGAGGTTATCCTACAGTACGATGATGTCCTCAAGGTGGATTTCGGAGTCCATGTCAACGGCAGGATTGTCGACAGCGCCTTTACCGTTGCTGCCAACCCAGTCTACGATAACCTCCTCGCGGCTGTCAAGGCAACCACGAACACCGGACTCAAGGTAAGCTATCTACCGCATCTATTACCCGCAAAACTAATAATCCCCCAGGAAGCCGGCATCGACGCCCGCATGGATCACATGAGCGAGGTAATGCAAGAAGTAATGCAAAGCTACGAGGTTGAGCTCAACGGCAAGACCCTCCCCATCAAATCCGTCCGCGGCATCACCGGGCACAACATCCTCCGCTACCATATCCACGGCGACAAGCAAGTCCCATTCGTCAAGACGCGGACTAACCAGCGCATGGAAGAAGGTGATATCTTCGCCATTGAAACTTTCGGTAGCACCGGTAGGGGTTTGACTAGGGAAGATACCGGGGTTTATGGGTACGGACGGAATGAGCATGCCAGCGCTGCGGGTTTGCACCATGCCTCGGCCAGGTCGCTGCTCAAGACGATCGATGAGAACTTTGGGACTATTGTATTCTCGCGTCGCTCGCTTGAGCGGGCCGGGGCGCAGAATTACCATCTTGGTATGAGGACGCTTATCTCGCATGGGATTGTTGACCAATATGGGCCACTTGTTGATATTCCTGGGTCTTATGTTGCGCAGTTTGAGCACGTGAGTATAGACCTCGAAATTGACGATTGAACTATGCTGACACGACCTTTGAAATAGACCGTTCTCCTCCGACCAAATTGTAAGGAGATTATCTCCCGAGGAGATGATTACTAAAGGGATATGAGAAGTCAAGGGTCAAATTGGCTATGGGGATGCTGGCTGGATTTTTAATTCTATGGGTCCCCTGCTTTTAACAGTCTGGGAAAACACTCTATTAAGGCGTTTCAACACGCTTTATTCATAGTATAGCTTATATCGCGCCTCTTATGCGGTGGCGATGACACTCTCTTGAACTACAGAAATATCATGATTTCAACATGAGTATTTATTTGTCTCACCGTAATGCCATGTGAAGTTCGATTTTGTCATACCATACCATTGATGCTGAGCTATTACCTACGTACCTCCATGTCACAAACCTCGGGTGGGACTGAGCGAATAGCCTCGAGAAACCCAGCGCGCAGAACTGAAGCAGATGGATGTAATACGTTGCCTTCTTGTCGCTCGTGTGAACCTAGACGTGGTATTTTGTCGACGAAGTCGCGATAAACGAGAAAACTGTACCCAGATCCAAGGACATGACTGGGAGAACTCAAGCCGCTGTATGTTCCGCAATTTGCACTCCTGACGGTATCATGGATGTTAAAAAAGGGGGGGAAGATATGGGCATATCGTTAGAGGTGTCAAGAACTTCCGCGATGATAGATGGGCATGAATATCTCATCTTGGGGTGTACATAGCGCTGAGCGTGAAGGGGCGTCGCAAGTATTTTTCCCAGCAATATATAACGTAGACAGGACAGAGGCGCTGTTCTGTACACCGAAATGGGCGATACGACTACGCAGCCGTCAGATGACACGACTGCAGTTGGCAGCTGTTTTCGAACTGGTGGATGGAATAGCTATTCTGGTGGCGCTGGCTCCCATGTGTGCTTGATTCTCACCCAACTCCGCAAGAGGCCGTATCAAGACCGAGAATATCCAGGCTCGTAGTTACGCTTCTTCAACTAGCAACAACTTGTTACCAGACAAATAACGACCCGTGAACAAAACGCACATCTTAATCTTCCTCACTCTTCCCCAACACCTTCTCCGCAATAGCAGCCACATGCTCCTCATCCGTTCCACAGCAGCCACCAACCACCATCACTCTCGGCATGAGCTCACACACCTCCTTATAACTCTCCGCCAAGCCCTCCACATCCCCCCTCTCCAGCACCGCGCTGTTATCCAACTCCCTGTGACTCTTCTCACTCGCGTTCGCGCGGATCAGTCCGATGCGCTTGCGCTGGTCGGGGTGCATGGTGCGGAGGACCGGGAGGAAGTGACTCGGATGCGCGCAGTTGATGCCGAAGTACGAGGCGTAACTGTCTGTCGCGGCATCGACGTGTGAGAGGGCGATGCCGAATGCGCGGTTGCCGAGGAGCGTGCCGTCGGTCTCGAGGGAGAATGAGACGGTGATTGGGAGGCCGGCGTCGCGGGCGAGCTCGATGATGGCGATTGCTTCGGTGGGGGAGGATGTCGTCATCAGTGCGAGCATGTCGACGCCTGCTGCCGCGAGGGCGGAGATCTGAGACCGAGCTGTGGCGGGGCCATTGAGGGAGGGGGTATCATGGGTCGATTTGTATGCGTCGGCGAGGGACCCGAGGGAACCACTGATGACGATGGGGGTCTCTTCTGTTTCGAACTCATCGCGTATAGACTCCAGGAGCTCAACGGACTCGCGGCTGGCGTTGATGACCTTTTCCGCTGGGTCGGTGTAGTTAAGGCGTCTTGCCCAGGGCTCGGAGAGGCGCCATGTGGGGGTCTGCAGGATGAGGCCAGTGCGATGGCGGCGGGCGAGGTGGATGTAGGGGGTGTAGCAGTCGCGTAGGGTCTGGGTGCCTTCCGGGGTGTCGAGCAGGGTGAAGGCGGCGAAGTGGGGGAGTGAGACGCCCTTGCGGAAAATGAGGTCAGTTTCAAGACCACCCTCGGCGAGGAAGGGTTTGCGGTTGGGCTCGAGGTGGGGGAGGTGGTCTCTGTACTTGGGGGCCATTGCTGCTGGCATAAAGCTTGTCTTTCGGTTGGTTTGGTGATCTGGTTGTATATAGTTCCGCGAACAGACCTTTGAAGTCGGGGCTGTTTTGTACAAGGAGTTATGGGTTTATGAGTTTTGAGAGTTATGAAAGTAAATAAGTTCACTTCACCCTTATCGTTTGAGTCAAGGTAGATCATAGCTGCTGCCACGACTCCGCACAGCGGAGGCACTTTTCCCCGCGATTCCCTATGTTTATGTCAGCTTCTATACGGTGTTTTATACGGAAAAACTAGTCTCCATGAGGCAATTTAGGGGTTGACAGCTGTGACAGCGTCGTATTGGCCGAATTAGGAAACCAAAGGGGGGCCGAGTGCAACATCAGCGAACCAACGAATTTTTCTCATTTCTTGGCTGCTTGGCTTCCACTTTAGCTGCTTGGCTATTTCCATCCTCGGCGGCGGACAAAAATGACTTGCAGAGCCAGCGTGTCAACGTGCCACCGTGGCTGCTGTTGTGCTTGTGCTGTGCCTCAGCGGATGTGTGCATATAATATGCTTGTCCATAAAAATATGTGAGTTTTCTCACAAAGAGATGGGTGAGAAAGGTTCACTGCGGTATACAGTATTAGTATTCAGCATCAACAGGTTCTTTATTGCATTCTTACACAATATTAGGGCCATGTAACCAATCCAATCCCGGGGTAAATTAGAGTACTCTTCTACAGTACCATGCCACAAATATTCTGACATGGAACGGCCGCCCGGATGCTCCGGAGGCCAAGGCTGTCGTGGCTTTCGTGTCATCGCCAGGGCTGTGCTGACCGTAGCACTGTAGAGCACTCTGCTCCAGTGCTCCTCTGTATCCTGAGTCGAAGCTTTCAACATCTAACCACCCGCTGTATTTGGTAACTTGGCTACCGTCTGGGCGCTGTCATGTTGGTTGTCACAGTTGTTACAGGGCTGCCTGTTTGGGCCATGGGGAAGGGATCTGAAAGTGTAGCGGTGCCTTTTCATTGGGCTCGCCGGTCCATGCCCTCCCCTACCGCCCAGCACGCCCAGCTTCACCCCCACAGTTGGCTGGCTGGGCACCCTGGGCGCCCAGCCCTTTCAGCCTAAGTTGAATAAGATCACCTTTGGGGAGCCTGCATCTTCACGATCCTTACTGCGTCTAATTCGGCCACCTGGCGCGGCTACATATTGTTCTATATATGAGGTACTACGAGCACATAGTAGGTGTACAGAGGCTAGACTGAACTGCTCACACCCATGCCGCGCGCCTAGCTATAAAGAGTCCTCTGACAAAGCCGCCATCCCCACGAGGACTGGGTTGCATGTAACGTGCTACGTGTTGTGGAGAGGAGAAGACCGCATAAGTGACGATGATGTGGAAACCGCCGTTCGGCAACATTGACCCCATTACCATCTCCGCGGCCGCAGCTCTCATATGCAGCATCTTCACGCAGCACCTGGCGTCGAGGCAGTCTGAGCTATGGTCCGAGACGCTCGGCTGGTTATTGCTGCCGATAGTCTACAGGGTTGTTGGTCGAAGACGGCAGCAAGATGACAGCAAGACCTGGGGAGAAGCGCCCCTTGGCAACCCCGAAACCCAGCCTGCAACTGCGGCATCGTTATGGCTCGTTGCGCTGAGCATTGTCACGTTTTGTATTTTTAGAGCGGAGGGCTTCATGATTGCATTTTTTGTAAGACAGCCCGCGTGCCAAACACATGTTCACATAGCTAACAGCACCAGCCTATATTAACGCCATTACTTCTGGCAGCCCAGAGGTATCTTCGGTCTGATGTCCGTACGTCAGCTGATTCGCGCTTCTTCTCACCGTTTGTGAACACGGTATGGGGCACAACCGTGGCTGCTTTGTTTGTCATTCTCACTATGTTGGATTGGGATTTTCGGTGGTATACGCTGCTGATTATCCCGGGTGCTGCCCTGTTGGTCCTCTTCGATGTTTTGACGTCTGGAAATATCAAAGGCTCCCGATTTATTCGGCCTTTTGATATCGAAGACGCCATCATGCCTCTTGCAGTCCGTGTTGTCATCTTGTTGGCCATTCTACTTGGCGTGGAGAAGGTGGCGTTTGATTTCGCAACTAGCGAACCTTTAATGACTTTAACTCTGGGCTTGGCCAAAGCCTCGACTTGGCATTTTATTATACAGACAGTAAGTAAGGGCCTTATCTCGAGTCTTGCTTCATACTCACTGCCCTAGGCTCGGAACTCGTCCTGGCGTACTGTCACTACGACTGCGACGTTCAGCATTGTATCCACCTTGGATCCTTTCGTACAGACTTTGGATGCCCAAGCTGTATCACACGTCATAGCATCTTTCCTAGCCCTTGGCCAGGTCATCCACATCCTCCCCAGGCAGGCGGCAGCCAAGTCAGCGCTCTGGGTCTTCTCTCTCGCCTCTCTCGTGCCCTATATTGCCAACACCATGGCCATCCAAACCGCACAATCCTTGCTTGTACACTCCCAAGAACATCCGATCACAGCTTTGATCCACAATGCCAAGGCAGACTTTGAAAGCCTGGTTGATCGCCAGTCCAGAAACTACACGGCCGCTCATTACGAGTATCGACGTCGATATGCCGTTGATCCGCCACCTGGATTCAAAGCCTGGCATGAATATTCGACGTTGCATCAGTCACCTATTATTGATGACTTCGACCAGCTTTACAACAGCATCTCGCCGCTCTGGAAACTAAGCGGTAGACAGGTTAACGAAATCATGACTCGTGTATATGAAACGAAAGACAGCGACCTGTGGTTCTGTACCTTCACAAGTGACCAAGCCCAAACGAGCTGCAGTCACCCTTACCGTACTGCCGATCGGAATATTCAAAATTACCTTAATGGCATGTTCGAGAATCTGCGCGGCGTTATCCCCGACGTCAAATTCCTCATCAACCACCTCGACGAGCCGAGAGTCCTATTCCCCCCCTTGCCAGGGAAACATACCCATAGTGGACTCAATAGAACCACCAACGCTTCGACAGAGTTCACCCTCGACCACAGGGGCGGCCAACCCGTCTGGGATAAACTCACCAAATTCTGTCCCACCCAACCAAACACAGACGGCGCTGAGCCCGACTACCTCGTCCAAGGCTATGGCATCCCCTTCGTTACCAACCTAACCGCAACCGTGGATCTCTGCTCGCACCCCGAGTATAGCGAGCTGAACGGCGTGGCTCTCAGCCCCACCTCCTTCAAACTAATCGAAGGCCTCGTCCCAGTCCTCTCATGCGGCGTACCATCCACAATGAGCGACTTCGTGTACCCCCCAGCTGCGTACATCGAGCCGGGATTCCGATACGATGAGGCGGGGGATGCGGAGTGGGAGGCGAAGCGGAATAACCTGTACTGGGCTGGGTCGACGACGGGGGGTTACGCGAATAATGATAAATGGCGGTACTACCACCGCCAGCGGTTCGTGATGTTGGCGCAGAATCTGGAGCGAAAGGCGCACTACTACCTCACTGAGGTTGGCGGGGTGGTGAGTCTCGTGAAGAGTTTGTTTCTTAATAGCCGGTTGTACGATGTTGGGTTTTCGAGGATACTGCAATGCGAAAAAGACACTTGCAGGGACCAAAAGGCGTATTTCCCCACCAAGCCGTGGTCGGATAAAGATCGTCCCCTGCGCTCAAAGCTGGTGTTCGACCTCGACGGCAACGGGATAAGCGGGCGGTACTACAAGCTCCTCGCCTCCAAGTCTGTGCCGCTGAAGCAGACACTGTTAAGAGAATGGCATGACGAGCGGTTGGTGCCGTGGGTGCATTATATACCCATCAGCCAGGGGATGGAGGAGGTTCCGGAGATTGTGGCGTATTTAACTGGGACGGAGACGGGGGAGGGGTTGGCGAGACAGGTGGCGGAGGAGGGGAGGAGGTGGTTTGGGAGGGCATTGAGGGATGTGGATAGGGGGGTTTATATGTATAGGTTGTTTTTGGAGTTGGCGAGGTTGCAGGATGTGGAGAGGCCGGCGTGGGAGTAGGGGGTGGGTGGGTGATGGAGGATGATGTGTTCATGTTAATGATGACGGATCCTCTAAGTAGTGTACATTTAGATTTAAACAGCATCCTGGGCGGTGTTACATAGCATACAAAATGTATAAAAGAATACATAAGTTAAAAAGTTGTACATGATATTGCCGCAGGAAGAAATATTAATCGCACACGATCTTCTCACCAAACCCTCAGCCTCGCCAACCCCCCACCACAGCCTCGCAACTTCAACACCACAACGCGACATCCCCGAATAACTACCATCATAACGCCAAACACGCCTTAACGATACCACGATACACATACCAAGCCCCACGAACATCTACCATCTACCTACCAACCCACAATCTCTACCCGCCGCACCGCGCCGAGCACCCTTCACCACCGCCCGAAGCGCGCCTCAACGCGCCCCGCGACTCTACGACCACACGACTCCCGGCCCTACTCCTCACCACACATACGCGCAGATACCATGGCGCTCCCCCTCCCGGCCGGGTTGACGCCGGCAGAAACAGCTTTTCTGTGTGAGAACGAACCTATAACCGTTATTCCGCGGCAGAGAATGGGATCTATCGAGTTACTCTCCGTATGTGCCCCCCCCCCACACCAAACCCCAACCCCAGGTCCACGCGCATGCAGCAGGGCGTGGCAGGGCGGGGGACTAGTAAAAGGGGTAGCTGCTAACGATACCAGGGCCCAACACCACAATTGAATCCTCCCCGCCCCACAACCCTTCCCCTCTGGCTCGCACTCCTCCTCCACCGCCAAAACCGCGCCACATTGGTCCCACCCCCCTGGCTAACAGCCGCGGGCCTCGAGACGATATTAGCAGCCGAGCTCGCCAGCCCCGAGTTCTGCGACATGCTCCCCTTCCACTGGGTCGAGATCGCGCAAGCCCTAGTCAGCGGCGGGTGTCTGGGCGGGGAAGAGGCGGTGGTAGGGCGGTTAGTAAGGGGCGTGAGGGAGGTGAGGGGGGGGAAGGTTAGGGGGTTTGTTGGTGGGGAGGGGGATGTGGTTGGGAAGGGGGGGGTGAGGGGAGTGGGGAGTGTGGGTGCTTGGGAGGTTGGGGAGGTGAGGGGGGTTGTGGCGGGGGTGGTGGGGGGGTTGGCGAGGTTGGGTGGTGGGAGGGAGGCGGAGGGACGGAGGGAGGAGGAGGAGGATGAGGAGGAGGGGGGGATTGAGATGGGTGAGGGGTTTTAAGGAGGGGGTGGGAGGTGATACCAGGGGGGATATATTGGGGATTGAAGTCTCTGGGAGGGGTTATGGAGTTAATAAATGGCATAGAAGAACTACCCAGTCTGACAAGAGAGTATTGAAGAGCGGTAATGTGTGTATTCATCGTATCATCAGACGAAGCCGAGCCAAGCAGCTGCCTTTTGTCCGTCACCGAGACCGAGCCGAATCGAGTCGGTCATCTACATCTACCATATCGCCAGAACGCCAAATCAAAGCAAACCAAGCCGTCCGTCCTATCCCGTCCTGTCCATGACGAGTTGCCTCCCATATCCCGTGTCCGTGTGTCATGTCCATATCCAATATCATATCCGTTCCCAAGGTGTCGTATCCGTATCCAATGTCATATCCGTGTCTCATATCGATTCAATGATCGTTCATATCCAGCCCGCAATCAATGCAATATCCACTCCCTCCAACCTCCACACTACAAGCTCAACCTATCCGCACTAACCCTGTCCAAACTCCCATCTCGCCTCACAACACCCAACCTAAAGAACCTCTCCTCACCCCCCGCTGTCCGTCCACCCACATACCACTTCTCCCCTCCGCCACTCCCAATCTCCCTAAACCCGCCCCCACCTTCACCTTCACTCTCACTCCCCCTCCTCCGCGCCGCAGCCGAGTTGGCCATGGCTGACATATACCCTGGGCTCGTGCCTGGTGAGCGCGAGAGCGGAGGGGAGTGCAGGGCCGAGAGGGCGGATGTGGTGGGGTGGTTGTGAGATTTGGGTGGGGTGATGGTGCGGGGGTGCGAGGGCTGAGAGGGCTGAGAGGGCTGAGAGGGCTGAGAGGGCTGAGAGGGCTGAGAGGAGGGCGAGGGAGGTTGTGTGGTGGTGCCTGCTGTGGTGGTTGTGGATTGTTGCTTTGTGGGTTGGAAGGAGGAGCGGGCGCGGAAGGCGGCGAGGAAGTTGGAGAGGAAGGGGCGAGGGGGGTGTTGGGTTGGGGAAGGCATGGTGGGTGGTGAAGCCAGTTTGGAAGCTGCGATGGTGGTTGGCCAGGTGAGGCCGGTATAGGAAGGTGCGATGGTTTCGTTGGCAGTCGTGGCTTCCTTTTATATCACAAGAGGGAAGGTCGTGGCTTCCTCTTGTGTCAGACCCGATCAACGAGTCGTTCTTTCCGTTCAGCGCAGTATCAGTTGCTGTCGGTGCTGTTCAACTTGTCGACGTCGGTGGCTTTAACACCTCCGCGCTCAATACCGATCAACAGTCGGTCTCGTCGTCTTCGAAGCGTTGGTTTGTATGCTATATCGTTACCACACGGGGACTCAATAGTCGCCGGCGGGGGAAGAATGAATCGCGGGGTCGAGTTTGCGGGGAAACGGTCGTCTTATCTCGGGGGATAGCGATGGGGGATCTGGATGTATTTTATAGATGGTGGTCGGTCGGTCCCCCTCTCTGGTTGACTGACAGGTCGCCCGCCTAGCCGCGGAAAGTTGGATGAGTGAGCGAGTCGCGGTTGTGCCGTGTGTGAGTGACGTGAGGAGCGATCGATCTATCTTCGTGGACGGTCGAGTGAGGGGTGGTGATGGTGTTGTCGAATCAGGAGGATGGGATTTGCAGGCAGCGCTCCGAGGTCTGCCGAGGACGACGGGATGTTGGTTGAAGGATCGGTGATGTAACCCTTGGGGACCACGGGGCTTATAAGGGACGAGCTGCGGGTTTATAGAAATATGAAGCTGGCGACGACGATGACGGTGATTGTGAAGAGAAGAGATGAATAGAGCGAGTGTTCGGGATATTATAACAGTTGTCGTGATCTTGTCGTTGGTGGCAAGGCTGTGTCTGTTTGTCTCGTGAGTATCAGATTCCTGCTATGCCCGATGCGAAAGTACTGAAGGGTTCAAGTGTGGGGAGAACGGGTAAGTACCTCTGCACTGGTGGTAGTATGGGAGGGTACAAGGAATAGTTGGTGTCTGTCTGTCAAGTTCAACCAAACAGTCGATATAATGGGACCTAGCACGGAAAAACACAGAATAAACAGTATATATCCAATTAAAGACAAAATGAAGCTGTAGATATTTAAATATCCCACACAAATCGAAGAACACCTTCGATCAAGCCAGCAGCTCACACATGTCACTCTCGGAACATCCCGGCTGTCCTCTTGTTTATAGTCACGTGATGCTTCCGAATACCCTCTCGGGAAATCTGCAATTGACCAAAGCAAGCTCCGACTCGCATCAAACCCCCCAATTGAACCCTCCAAATTCGCCTCCGCGCAACCTAATCGCATACAATGGCTGGGGTAAGTTCTAGATATACTCACGCGCGAAGAGATTTGCGCGCAGAGGCAACCAACGATGAACGGAGCTGGGCTGACTGAGCTACGATAGACTACCGCCCCGTGGGCGTCGCAGAAGGCGTACCGCACCTACCGCTCCGCTTATGGACCTAAGTACGTTTGAACATCCGCGATGGAGATGCTGAGAGAGAGGGAGGAATGGAGTGCTGACAAGGCGCAGGTACAAGATCCAGCCAAACATTGGCGGGTGGACCATCAAGGCGACGACCAAGCTGTGGGTTCCCCCCCGATCCGAGATGGGAGTGAGGGCGCGGCGGCCCGGATAGAGACGGAGGATGGATATTGGTCTAGGTGTATGGGATAGACATGCTGACGGTAGACAGTGGCCTGACTCTTGCCGGCTTCGGCGCGTCCGCTGGTTTCTTCGCGCTCTTCTTCTTCGGAGAGGTGCCGATTGTGCGCAAGGATATCCTCTCGGTACGTCCCCAGAGATGAGACGATATGGCAATGGTGTCAAGGGAGATTGGGGGCTAACGGCTTTACAGAAGGTCCCTTTCATCGGAGAGAGGTTCATCAGGGAGATCCCGGCTTCGGACAACGTATGTGATATCCCTTCTTGCGTGGTGGATGAGATGAGTATGACAATGGATGCTAATCATGCGGCAGCCTTTCTAATCGACCTGTTTGATTCGAATGGGGAAGTTGGTTGGGATGGAAGAGGAGGATGGGAGAAGGGAGAAGAGACGAGAGAGATGTTTGGAAAGTGTATATTAAGCGCTATATAAACTAGAAGGCGTGTTATTCCACCGACCAGGCTCATGGGACAGTGATAACTGTTTCTTCCAAAGTGTGATACATTGCGGGGATATGTTGTGATATTGATTGCATTGTGAAGTTATGGGCCTATGAGCCCTAAATGAACCCAAGATGAACCAGCAGTAAGCAAAGACATATACATATGATTGTTTGTATATATTCGCAGAGATCTTGTTGAAGCCGATAGTTTAGTTGTATGTGATATCGTAAATCATGGTATATATTTCCCATTCTAGCAGCTTCCAATAGCTCCACGGCTGACAGATACAACCCCAACAGGGATGGCCGACGGATAGCTGAACCCTACGACAGCACACCACCAGTACAAACGCTGGCATAAAACATTTAAACTCAGCTTTCCTTTCTCCTTTTTTTTTTTTTTTCTTTCATAGCTTTATATATTACATTCATTAATTCTCCTACCGGTGATATTACCAATGCCAGCAGAGCGGGTCCCTACATACACAGCGTACTCCACATCATACCCTCACATCCAGAACCCCCACCGTCACTCAGACACCCACGAGGCTGACCACGCCGACTCAACCAACCAACGACGCACAGCCACGCAAACCAGCCCAGCTCGAAACCTCACCAGCGCTACAGACGCAGCCAGCATCCCGATACCCTACCCGTCCCAGCTATCGAATTCCAATCAACGGTCCCCAAAGCGCCCAGGCCCCCTCCAGGCCGCCGCTGCAGCTTGCTGGCTCCATAGCACAGCCTTGCCTCGCACCTAGCTGCACGACTCACACGGCGACTCATACTGAGGGAGAGAGCTGCCTGGAGTAGCTGAGTGGCAGGCAGACAGAGGCATCGGGAAGGTTCGCATAGGTGCAGGGGCAATAAAAATAAAGGAGAGATGTCGGCGGCTCGCGCGCAGCAGTTGAAGGAGGAGGGGAATAAGTAGGTTGGCTTGCCTTCTTTGCGTTGGTTCTTTTGATGTTATTTTCTGCGCCCATTTTGGTTTCTTTTGCGCCTGGTTTTGAACCACTCCTCTTGCTTCTGGGTCTCAACTTTGTTTCACTCAACTACTGGTGCGTGCCGGTTCTCACTGGTGGTCACAAAGCAAGTGCTCGCTGCGAGTAGAGTAGGCACATCAGGGCAGACGAGGGAAAATCCACAAAGGGGATACAAGGGCATATAACACTCGCCATGGACAACGTTCCAGACGAGCCGGAGCACTACTTCCCCGCCCCACCTCCCCCCGAATACCCCATCATTCTCCCCCCCACATCCTCGCCCGACTTCCCTCTCCCCACTCGTTCCGCTACCGACGAAGGAGCGGTCGACGACACGAGTGAGGACGAAGAAGGCACAAGCACCGGCGCATCCACGCCCAAAACCCCCATGACCGAGGCCGAGAGAGCCCACGCGCTCTATCTTCACACTACCACCACCGCCGCTTCAGCAGCTAACATCGAGGGATCCAGATTCTTCCGCTCGAATGACCTCGTGCAAGCCGAGGCGCTGTATACCAAAGCTATTCTCCTTGACTCGTCGGCGCCGATGTTGTATACCAACCGAGCCATGGCGCGGCTAAAGCTGGGGCTGTTGGAGGGCGTGCTGGAAGACTGCGCGGCGAGTCTGGCAATCAAGGAGAAGGCGAATATGAAGGCAAGGCATTATGGGGCGCAGGCGCTGGTTGGGTTGGGTAGGGGAAGGGAGGCGCTGAAGGAGGCGATGGAAGCGTATAAGATTGCTGCGAAGGAGGAGGCGGGGAGCTTGGGGAGCGTGGTGTCGGTGGTGTTGAAGTGTAAGAAGGCTGCTTGGGAGGAGAGGGAGCAGGAGAGGCTTGCGGGGACGGAGGGGGTGAAGGGGAAGGTTGTGGAGGGGTTGAGGCGGGATTTGGAGAGGCGGGTTGAGGGTGCTAAGGAGGGGGAAAGGGAGGGAGTGAGGAAGGAAGGGGAAGAGATGGTTGAGGAGGTTGAGAGGGTGTGGGTTGAGGCTGGGAAGGCGGAGAAGAAGAGGGTCGTGCCGGATTGGGCGGTTGACGATATTACCTTCTCCTTCATGGTCGATCCTGTTATAGTAAGTCATACCCCCTGTAGGCATCAAACTTCACAACTAGCACCCCCTATACCACTTCAAGCACTCCTATTGACACACCTCCCTCAAGACAAAAACGGGTAAATCCTACGAGCGCGCCTCCATCATGGAGCACCTCCGCCGCTCCCCGACCGACCCGCTCACGCGCGAACCACTTCGCATCGACGAGCTACGGCCCAACCTGGCGCTGCGGGAGGCGTGCGAGGAGTTCCTGAAGGAGAATGGGTGGGCTGTTGATTATTAATTTTCGTTCGTGGTAGTGGATGGTGCGCCGTGAGAGATGGGCGGTGTCGTCAATGGTTCGGGTTAGCGGCATCATAGCGGGATATGGGATGAGATAGGGATAGATATACCCATGTATAGTTCGGACAGATAATGGAGCGTTGTTGTTTGAGGTTTTGTTGTGTGGGTGAGAGCGTGCCGGTTGAAAGAGAGGCTTGTGGTGTTGGGATGCCGAGGAGTGGTGGTTGTCTACACGATTCTTTCTGTGTCTTGCGTGGATGGAGGTGAACACTGATCCATGCGTTTCCAAGTGCGCCATTGTGTTCGCTGTCTCTCACTGAACAAAGGCACCACTTACCCCTGAGACAGATGACTGACATCGCTGAGCAAGTCCATGCAAAATCTAGGTCTACGCTAATATCAAACTGCTGGAGTCAAGTCTAGAGGAGACGGATAGTAAACCAGGACTTCAGTTTCGCAGCAGCATGAAACGCAGGTGCTATATCCGTCAAGACCATTTTCACGTTTCGTCCGCACGTCAAACATTTTTGTCTTCGGGGAAGAGAAATCCCTCAATCCAAACATATATAACATTGTCCTCACCATCAACGAGTTCGACTTAGATATCAAATCCCACACCTTCTGCACGGAGCAAACACCTTCATTAACAGCTCTCGAACTTCAATCAATACCCTATCACTCACTTATTTTGCTCTGGGGTTTACTTGCCTTCTTGTCTCCTTGCACCATGGCTGGGTCATCAAATCCCAATACAGCAGCTGCACGACAGCCCCGGCAACAAGAACTCGCGGAAATCAAGGACTCACTACTTAAACTAATAATAATGCTGCGAGGCATTGCATACCAACACAAACAACTGCTCCGGCAAGAGAGTGTGCTTCAGCTAGAGTGTGGACCTCAGTTAGATAATAACCTACATCAAGCGATCGATCTACTAGGACAGCGCCCCTTATCAAAAGAGTTTGAACGGGTGTATGGGCTTCTGCGAGGTGCCTAGCATCTGCGAGCGGCTATAGTGGATCGACGGGCTGAGATGCAGCGAGAGTATTGGCAGCTGAATGTGTACATCAAGGCTCTAGAGAAGGCAGGGTTCTTCATGACGGGCTACGAGGCAGGCAGCGGGACTGTCGCGGGGTTTGAGGGCGCATTATCTGGGTGAACGAGGCGTGGTTGCTGGCCGAGATGCTTCTGATTGAGTAGGAGGTTGGAAGTCTGGGGATCGTGGTGGGCTATGCTAGGACGTTGAACATTCACGGCTGTGGCGGCATGCTGAAGGGTAAAGGGGTGGAATGCGCGAAGTCTTGGGAGAGAGTTGTGCTGGGTGATATAGGCGGATGCAAACTTGGGCTTTGATTTTATAGAGGTTGAAAGGCGTTCAATTGATTTTTTGGTCTTTAACATATCGATGGATGATCACCGTGACTACCACACTCCACTTGTCTATCACAAAGCAAAACCAGCTCCCAAAGAAAGATCCCAAGTATCTCGTAGAACACTCCGGCTCAACCTATCTCCCGTCAGCCCGCGCTCCTTTAACAACCCCCCACAAAACTCCTCCGCATCCACCAAACCCCGGCACGTCCTCAACACCACTCTACCCTCCAACTACACAAACCATGAGCACCAAAAACACACAATCCCATTCATCCTTCTCCCTTTCCCTCAACACTCACATCGCCTTCCTCCAAAATGCTATCATTTCGCTGCTCACTGAGCAAACCAAGCTGTCCGACAAGATCGACAGGCTCAAGGGCCTCGTTGAGGAGCTACGGTGGGAGACACGGCGTGACACCGAGATGCTGAAGGAGCGGATGGGATGTCCGAGTTGCTTGAGCGGGCGGTTTGAACCAGTGGGAGAGTTGGTGAGGAGCGGAGATGGGAAAAAGGGGGTCGAGAAGAAGGAGCATTTTTTGGGAGTGGAGGCAGTTGTGAAAGGGGAGTTTGAGGGTGAAGTTGCGAAAGGAGAATCGGGTTATGTTTGAGAGGGGGGCAGTATATGGGTGGCGTGCGGGATAAGTCAATGTAAACTTCAATTCTCTGGTCATCACTCATCCTGGCTCTTCGCACACATGCTGGTTTCATAACCGTGCAAAATATAGATATCATTCTCCCGGTTCCTCTCATCTATCAGCCGCACAAAAATGCGGAAATCCACAATCCCTCCTCTCCCAAACGCCGCGCGCACCTTCATGCTAGGTATGAACTGAAAATGTGATCTAGAAAATTTGTTATGTTCGGATACTGCTACGTGTAGCCAATATCTCACTGGTTCCCTCGTGCAACACCAAGTGTCGTCACTCTCCGACTATCCAAGTGGGGTGCGCATCCAACGCCGCCTCTCACCCGATTCAATCTCCCTTTGCCCCTTTCCTCTCCCGTGATACACCACAAGTGCCAACTCCAAACCCGCCCATAATTCCATCGTCGCTTCCAGGCCCGTCTCGTAATTCAATCAAATCTCCGACTTCCTCCCTCGTCACCTGCCTTCCCAATGGCGTTACTGGCCTTCCAAGACGCCTCACCCAGCCCTCTATGGCCGCAGCAGCAACTTCGATGCCTCGTCCGCCACTTCCAACGGCATCTCCTACGTCACTATCGGAAAACGCAGCTCCAGATTTAGTCGCTACATCATCAATCGTCAACCCCGGCACATGCCTGTTAACCCAGCGGTTCAGCCCATCTTGTGCCGGGCCGGGCCTCTTCACATCCGGCCCAAACGTTCCCACACCACCAGGGCCACGGAACCAACCTCCCCTAGCCGCAGCCTCACTCGTAGACTCCCGCCTCGGTCGACCCACCGACACAGCACGCCCCGCTGCCATGCCACTATTCAGGTTACTCAGTCGCCTCGGCCCCGGAGTCGCAGCAGGAGACGCAGAGGCAGAGACATCGACTAAGCCACGCGGTGAACCAAGCAGTGACGCGACACTCGAGGGTACATCGCCGCTTTTCCGGCGTCGACGCGGGAAGTAGCCTAGTTTCTTGCGCGGCAGGCGCGCTATTTGCGTCGGTTCGGAGGTCGGGGCGGATGGGAGCAGAACCCAGCGGACGGGGATCCAGGGATCGGCGTCTAGGTCTGAGGTTGTATCTGTTTCTGGGACATCTGGGGGAGAGAGGATGGAGTTTACCCAGGGGGAAGGTGCAGAGGGGGAGGAGAGGTTAGGCGGTTCTTCACCGGCTAGGGCTGAGGCTGGGGAGATGAGCTCTGTAGGCGGGTCGCAGGGGACACCGCGCACGGCGCAGGCGTCAACGGGGAGAAGAACGGTTTTGCGAAATTGAATAACGTCGTTGGGCCAGAGACGGTTGGCTTTGCGAAAGACGGCGGGGTCGCAGTTGTATTTCAGGATGACGCCGGCGAGGGTATCAGTTGGTTTGACGTGGTGGACGTATACGAGGGCGTCGGTATCGTCGTCAACCGCCGAGCTGGTGAGGTCATCGGAGGTGCGGCGTTTGTGCCCCCCTACCTGGAGGCCTGAATTGGTGTCTTCGTGGTTCTGCATTGCTGATGCTGTCTTGAGGACGTTGACGGCTGAGTTGCGCGCTGCGAGTGACTCTGCCGCGGTATCTCTGCCCTTGCCTTTGCTCGGCTTACCCGGAGGTCCCCATTCCGAGAATGCCGGGGATGGTGTGAAACTATTCTGTCTCTTCCTCCTTGTGGCACCAACAGGTTTCGCCGCCGGGCTGGCGGCTGTGTCTCCGCTGAGAACTGAGCTTGCCAGCCCTTGGAGAGCGGTCCAGCTCCCCGTCCACCCCCCATCAAAAAGCCCCTTTCCCAGCCCTTGCCTTTGCGGTATATTCCCATCCCTCATTGATCCACCCAGTAGCCCGCCATTACTCCTACCCCCTATGCTGTCACTGCCGCCTATCCGACTCGGATGTGCAGCTGGCAGGGGGTTAAGGTCTCTTGGCGGAGCCTCCCCATCACTCTCTGTGCTTATAAGCCGTCGTGCACGTGGTCGTACCGTAGCTGAAGATAGAGTCCCTGTATTTGCGCTGCGCTCATCCCTCGTCCGGCTTGACGTCGAGGGATACGGCGAGGTCATCCTCCTGTGCCGCGGTGCAGACGCGCATCAAGCCTGAGCCGTTGTGGGCATGCGCGCGCAGGTAGCCGCGGGAGCCGTGCCGGCCGCGGAAGTTGAGTTCGTGGTCTTCGTGATATGCGGCGAGAGTCGCGTTTCAATGGGAGAGCTTCGTGTCAATCAAGTCAGGTCGTTGGATCACTTGGCAGCGGTAGCCTCGCTCGTGTCTCCCAGCCAGTAACTCTCTTGAGAGTAGAGGTAACGGTCAATAAAAGAGCTTCAGCGGTAGTTCACAATCGCGGATTGAGTACTTAGGGCGTCGTTGTCGTCGTGAGAATCATGGATTGGTGACGCTACCCTGATAACCAAGGCCGGAAGTGTCCTTTCACATTGGACCATGAGCTACTTCGTACACGCAACATCCCCAAACAGCCGATCGGAATGTCGGCGTCGCCTCTCCGCCCCGCCCCGCCCCCTAGCCTTGGCGGCATTGACCAGTCACGTTTATTGCCCCTTTTTATAACTTTTATAATTGTAACTCCATGAAGAACAATAACATATGGTTAGTATTAATAGAAGTCCCAGTTTTATTATATATATTCCTATATACGCATGCCAATATGAGGCATTTAAGCATCAAATTTCCATGGGCTTAGGCTAGGTGTCCAGTTTCTACGAATTTTGTTTAGCCAATAACGTATTTCACAAGCGAGCTGGTCACACAAGCGAGCTGGTCACTGAATATCTCACCTAAAATTAATAAATTTGCACGACAATAACTTAGCATCAACTTAATAATATACTCTAAAAATATACCCCTAGCCTTTTCTACTTGATTGAATTCCTACCTAATCATTT
>KV459514.1:0-41734 GCA_001662645.1 Pseudogymnoascus sp. 03VT05 | reverse complement strand
TCGCTTGTGAAATACGTTAACTATTATAAAACAATAATTAAACGTACGAAGTATTAAATGATAAATTGTCGTCTGTCTTTCTGAACAATCTATAAGTTAGCACCAATAAACTCATTGATTCCAAAGAGACGTCTTTTTTCCTAACAGTGAAAATATGTCGAAGATAAGTCCAACAGACAGGAAGGAGGGAGAACTTGGCAGTGCCAATATTGATACGTCAGATAATTATACAAGCTTCTCGTCCCGCCTCCATTGGTACACTGACATCCTGGTAGGGTCTGAGACAGAGACAGAGACAGAGACAGAGACAGCCACCACTAGAATAGACCCCAATACGTCAAGCCAAGGCCCTCATATTATAGGGACTCTAATGGTGGCAATATTATATAGGCCAAAAGACTAGGAATGCTGGGCTCTAGGCCGTACCAGAAAACTTTAGCTAGTCAACATAGCATGTGGTAACATTGTAAAACCCGAAGTCAAGTGAATGACTCCTTTGGTCACCTCAGATCCTCTCCAGTCCCGTCAAACTTGGAATTTCAAAATCCAAGTTTTGTCAATTACCTCACATCATATACCCGAAGTTATTTCTTTCCTATTCCATGCAACCCAGCCTAACGCTAGCCCGACTGCCCGTTCTTCCACAGACAATTGCAGCCATGTCTCAAAACATCCAACTTCCGCACTTTCAATCCAACCTATACCTCCAAGTTCTCTATGCTATAACTCGAGAATAAAACTGGCCCTGACCTGACGAACCAAAACTTGCATGAACCGGGGGTGGACTCTAATAAGGTTTATAGCACGATATGGTACTGCAAACCTAATTAGAGTCCAGCCCTGCGAACCCTACGCGTAAGTGCTGATATTCCTGTTGATAGCGCCGAAATACCCGTATTTCCGCCGCCTTCCACGAATTCGGGCGTAAGTAGTCCCCTCCTCACAACCGCAACCTCATCATCTTTTATGAGCAATAGGTCTCCGTTCTTTGTTACTTTCATAGTTAGATCCAAGTCCTTCCTCGTAGTCAGCCAGTCCGCAGGGAAAAAAAAGTGCCGTATGAAACTATTTGTCTTAGCCGTCTCCATATCAACAGCTCAGACCCATTGGCCAGACCTAGGAAAATCAAGCGCTGCAATTCTCCAGATACGGCGCAGGTGTTGCCGATGAGTACCTCAACGTTGTTGGATAATGCGCGATAGCTTGGATCAGGGGCCGCAGAAGTTGACTCTGGAGTGAAGTCTAATGCATTTCAGACTATGAGCTTCAATTTTGAATGGGGTTGATTGGGTTTGCTGAACATGGTTGCGAGAGCCGTGCCATCAAATGCAAGGGGTGATTGATTGTATTGAGAGCTCAGGTAAAATCTTCCCTTGCAGCTCAATTCCTGTTTCACCTGTGAGTCTCTGTAATGTATTCCAATCGTAGATATGTGCTTTGAGGTGCGTTATGGCAATAAGTTGATCACGATTATGTGGATGGTTCGTCCATCGGCAAGGCTCACGGTCTTCATAATCGGCCGTGGCTAAAATGTTATTGTCGTCTGGTGATATGGACCAAAGCATATCAGACTGGGCCGAAGATATAAGGATCCGTTGTAATCCTGGTTGGCAAACAACCTGTCTCACTGCTACATGCGTTCGATAGTCAAATAGGACCTGGGTTGCTGACGTAGAATGACCTCGGCGTATCAATTTATGAATCATGGTCCTGCTAGAAGAATCAACGCTGATGAGCGTCCGACTTTCAGCTTCAAAGCGAAGAAAATAAATTGAAACCCTATGGGCATGGTGGAAAAGTTCTCCGGTATGTAGACCCGAGTCAATAGCGTACGCATGAACAGTACCGTCTTCTTTACCGACAAAGAATGATTCTCCGATGTCATCACATGCTATTGAGGTGATTAAGATGGAATTTTCAGAAGGGTCTAAAGTGGTCCCTCCAGACCCTTCTTCTGTAGCTGCCGTTACTAGATCAGCCAGGTCCCAAACCCGACACCGCGATCCCCTAACGTCAAGGAGACGTAGGCCATCAAGGCTGAAAGTGAGATCTTAGAGTCCAGGTTCAATATAACCAATTCGATAAATCAACTGTGATGTTTCCAAGTTGAAAAGCTGAATAGTTCCCGCTGGATCAGCTGTAGCTAGCATACGACCATCCGGCGAACAGGCGAGTACGTGAGAAAATGCCACAATCCGCTCTTTGACCTCTCCAATGGAGGTATCAAAGAGCACCAGTTCGCCATCTATGTATGCACATGCAAGTAGGTTTGCATTGGATGAGTTGCCAAAAACCGGACACCGTACTCCCGATGAGCCATATGGTCTTCCCAATCTTTCAACAATTTTGCCGGACTCCCTAATATAGAGAGCTTCGAACGAATCCGTATCGAGATTCCATAACAAGATATCCTAGCCTTTGTATATGACCGCTAACAACCCACAGTCTATCCCAAACGCTGCCGTAGTTGGACGCTAATAAACTTGAATTGTCATAGCTTCTAGGCCTCGGGTCCATTCAACCGCCTCTAGTGGCCCCCCTGCATCTAAGTCCCAATAATTCAAGCGGTGGTCTTTTAAAGCTCCGAGGAGAAGTCAATCTTCATCGTCAAGAGAGAGCGCCATACATTGCTGAGGTGCTTCAAACATATGTAGTTTAGTGTTGGAGCTAAGATCCCAAACACAAATAGATTTCGAGCCTGCTGAAACGAGAACGTTCTTCACCTCGCCAAATATCAAGATCCTCACAGGCTCACTATGTTAAAGAGTTGCAATCTTTTGACAAGTCGTTTGTTTGAAGATGATCTTACCACTAGAACATCCCACTGAGAATTGTGTCTTTGAACATGCTATGCTTGAGTATTTTTCAAGCATATCGATGACCGTAGCCAGGCAATCATCCCAAGTCTTAGCTCGTAGTCCGCGAACGGTAATGCTTCGAGCTGACGATCGGAACTGCTTCCGCAGAGCAGTTTCGGACGGGCAAACCGGCGGGATGAGATGGTAAATGGATCTAGGATATTGATCTAGATTTTTTCCAAACTGCATCACTAAGCGTACCAAATCAGTTGCCCACGAACTTAGCAATGCCACCTCCGTAGATGTCGATGATGACTGTGCGGGAATTTCTTGAAGAAATGTACCAAGAGCTTTCCTAGCTTCTACTAAGCGTTGTTGATTAGAATGCTTCGCAATGTATTTAATCTAATGTAGCATACTACGAGACTTAAAGAACGCTGCCAGGGCGAGTAGTACGTCTCGATCTGTCAAACTTATGTGTGATATGTGTTCGCACAAAGAATTTGAAGCGTAATTGATGAAGGCTGAATCTTCTCTAGCTATGGTACTGACATTGGATCTCCGGTTCCTTGAGCCTTTTATCGGGTCACTATTGAGGAACTGTAAACCTGTCAACAATAGGCGACGATGGCCTTCCTTCTCATTGATTGAGAACTCTGAATCTATGCCGGCGTCGAGAAGGAATTGTCGAGCAGTCAAATGAGTTATTTGTACATGGCCGTTTGTATCTATGTAGACTAGTTGTCCACAACAGGATCGTATCGAATTTTCGAGACCGTCGATTGACACTTTGAGGTCTAGTTGAAGAGCTTCGTGAAGCTCTGGAACCTTTAAAGGGCGGATAGAGCACACCGTCCATGTAAGAATAGCTTTCGCGAGCTCTTTCCCGTAGGTGGCTTTTGACATGATATCCAAAATCCGAGCATACAACTCATTCATGTCTGTAGGAACCTCATCTAGAATTCTTTGCTTGTCTGCAGAGGTGTGTACATTTCCGAGCTCTTGAACAACTATGCTTACCCATAAAAAACTTTCTCTCGACTTCTCGAGGATCTGGCGGACAATTGATTGCTGACCGTCTCTATCGACGGAAGGGAGAGCATCCATATTCGCACGGAGATACATTGTAATGTCGGACTTGCTATCCTCCTTGAGAATTACTTCGGAGATCACTCTGACTTTAGACTCTCCTAGACTTTGACGAGGCTCAAATCGATTCCGGGACGTTATCAGAATGTGTATGAAAGATACCTCGGCCGTTTTCATGAGCAGGGAGATAATTTCTCCTTCATTGTTAGATTCATCTAAGGCATCAGCCACCCAGTAGTGAACGTCTTCGCAGGGGATCTTGAAAATACCCTCTAGAAACAATTTGCGCCATATAGTACGGTAGTCACTCTTCAAATTTTTATCCTCATCAAGGATGTTGAGACAAGTGGTCAGTATCCTCTCGCCAGAGTTGGCCATCTGCCACGCCATAGAGAGTAGAAATGAGGTGACGTTGGCCTTCTCTTTTGTATCGTACCGGAAGAAGTAGAAGCTGCATTGCTTTTTTGGTTTTCTGAGGTATGCAATGACCTTTCCACTCAAGATTGTTCTACCTGTGGCCGGTTTGGCAGCGATGGAATAAATCGGCGAGGTAGCATTATGGGTCCATTCCTGAAAGTTGTCTTTTATGATCAACCACTCGAGTGAGCCTTCCATGCGATGACTGCCCGCGCTGATGAAGTCGTCTTCAGGTGCGTCGGGTACGCCTAATAAATCGTCGAGCTGCCGCCGCTCGCTGTTAAATTCTTCTTTTAATGTTGTCAAGCGCTCCCGCAAGATGGTAAAGACTGAATCGAGTGCGTTTCTGACTGTGAGGTAGCTGGGATCTTTTTGAGAATCGTACTTGCAAATTCCGCGGTGATTAGCGTGTATATATGCTCTGCGTTCGTTTGCGTATCCCATTGTTGCCAGATCTCTCCCTACAATAACGGTCTTTGTGACAGCAAAGCTCGTCGCAATCGTCTCGTAGAACGAATACAGAAGAAGATCTTGGCAGCAGTCGGGAAACTCATCGTTGATGGAATGGAGGGCCGTAGAATCGCGATTCAGGTCGTTGACATAACCCCTCTTTCCGCCCACCAAATTAAGAACTTTTGAGAGAAGTTGGGCACAATCGGCTCCTCTATGGGGTGTCGCTAGGAAGAGTATGCCCTGAATGCGGGATACTAGTGTTGCAAACTCGTTTTTTGCTCTGGCTAGGAGATATGCCCGTTTTATGACGAGACCCCCCATACTATGGCCGACAAACACAATAGGAGCCTAATAGGACGTGAGTAATTGGGGTAAAAGTCCGCACGAACAACATAAATATGGCAAGATTCCTGAAACGAGTACCCGCTCCTCGTAAGCCATGGCCCCCGACAGCTGGAGGTACTGAAGCGAAAGGTACTATATGAAATTTAGAGCTACGATTAATAATATGAACATACCTTTGTGTCTTGGGGAATTGATGGACAGTGGAGAATAGAACTGAGCAACGCATTTGCAAAGTCGTGGATCCCCAGATTGCTCTTCTTGCCCCAATTGGAGTCATATCCAAAACTATGTAGTCGGACATCTTGCATATCTTCATCATTTGGCAGCCACTCTTTGGGCCAGTAAGTTGACGGGTCATTTGGTTTCGTCCATGTCTTCCGTGACCCTCCACCAAGTCCGTGTACAAAAATCAGATCAGCGTTTGCAGGACCAGATGATGGTACGTATAGGGTGTTCAGCCCCAGAGGACCTATCGTGTCCTCCGCTTTCTGATTTTCGCCTCCTCCAGGGAGCCAACTTCGGGTGGAAGACAGTAAAGAGCGACTAGTAGAGGATGAGGATGAGGTTGGATGGGACTTAAGATCCATAGCCTGAAGCAGGGCCTAGATCTACCCTGGCCATGGTGTCGGTGCGATACCTGCGATACCGGACGATCCAACAACAGATAACTAGCAGAGAAAGTCCTATACGGGTCGTAATATATATGTTGGAAGCAGACAACTTGAGGCCCTGTCAGATAAGGCTTGTCCGGTCAAACTGGGTTGTCTACCCCGTCATACGCATGATAGGTGTCACGGCCACTCATGACCACTTTCCATCACTGCTCGACAGGGATTGCGGCCCGCTGAAGTGGCCAGAAGATAGCTGTATGACGGCCCTGCTATTCCTGCCGTCCCCGCCTTCCCAAACTTTCTTGGCTTTTTAGCCTCCCTAGAAATCGATTTGTTCCTATCGCTTCTAAACTCGACCGGTCTGAAGGATCAGGACGCGCCGGATGCGAGGGTTGCATCCTGCGTTGCATTGCATGGTGATTGAAACATGGTGTTGAGACGGCCAACCAATTACTCAAGCATAGTATGCACAGCACTTGTACAATACAATAAGCAAGAGCGGGCGGCGGCGTTGTTGTGTGATTTGCGTATAGGATTTGCTTGCATGCATAATGCGTAGGACTATGCAGGACGTATATGTCAGGCAGGCGCAAGCGAGTCGATTCGGCCCAACCCCACCAACTGTTTCTGCAGCCTTGCTCAGTAAATTTACGGTATATGGACTCACTGAGAGTTGCATTTCTAACCTGTCAAAAGGAAGGCCTTTCCTTTAGTTCTCTGTGTTCAGTTTATAGTATTCCGACACTCCAAGCTCACCCTCCCACCAGTTCTGGCAGGAAGGAACTTTAGCCGCGCTCTCGATCACTCCGATCTTTCTCTTTTATCCACAGTCTCCAAACTTGGCTGGTGCTACGGCATACTTTGGCGGCTTTAGACTCATTGCCTCTATTACTACAGGTATGGCTACTCCCTTGGAGGTTTTGCATGTGATGACTCCTGCGGAATGGGGCAAGCCAATCGACGTCGATGAAAAATGGATTCATTTTGTTGATGATAACGTCAAAGCAAGTAAGTCTGATTTAGTATGCTCGACTAATCATACTGGCTGCCCTAACAAAGTCAGTACTGCCGCCAGGCACTGTGGTCGAGAGCATTCGTCCCTATGTAGGTACGGATTCCATGTGCCAAAATATAAGGGCACAATCCCCCAGTACACTACCTGGCATGACACTTGGGAAGAGTCATACTACCACTCCATGAAGTGGTTTATGTACGCCGAAGAGAAATCTCAAGGCGTTGATGAAGAAATACGAGAGCTTTGTCAGGGCGTCCTTGACAAAGTCATCCCGCGCTTGCTTCGACCGCTCGAGACTGGGGGACGCCACATACAGCCTCGTCTCATCCACGGCGACCTTTGGACGGGAAATACCTCATGGAACATCGACACTAACATGCCTGTCGTATACGATGCAGCAGCTCTATATGCCCACAATGAATGTAAGTCTGGCACCGTGGATCAGAGAGTGGAAATTCGGCACGGGATTGTAGATGCTGATCACGCACAGTGGAAATGGCTGCTTGGCGACCAATACGTCGCCTTATTGGGAGGCAATATATGGCAGCATACTTCGATTACTTTCCAGTTTCTGCCCCCGAGGAAGACCAAGATGATCGCAGCATGCTTTACTACCTGTAAGGTCTTTGATTCCGTTTTACGATTAGTCATTGACAAACATCTTAAGCCGATGGGATCTCAAAAGCTCAGCCTTATTCTCTAGGAACTTGAGGTATCGAAACATGTGAGTACGGTCACATATACTTGATTTACACCGCTGATAGACGGTTGTGTCATAGGGCCAAAGAGACCATGAAGACTTTAATTGGAAAGTCCCCAGGTGGCTATGAAGAATGGGCGAAGAAGAGAGGAGATGAGCCCGTCCACCGAGTTATGCCGCCTACAACTATAGGCCTAGAGTTGGAAGAGCGCCCAATTTGATACTTAATTTTCTAGCGCCTCCATTTCGGAGCCGACAGGGAATGAGAAAATGGGCGACAATAACGATGGGCTAGCTACCTGCCACGACTTCGAAACTCAGCCTCCAAAAAGCTTGATATGCTACAACCTTAAAGAGGCACCTGCTTGGATTCCTATGGGACTTTGAGAATGATTGAATAATCTTAAATTGGCGGGGCATAGATAGATATTTAGGTCTCGTTCACGTCATCCCAGTCTTGGGGTCAGCACTGATTATGGCATAATGGCGAGGATCGGAGGTTTGTCTTCGATGATTCCACAGTCGCTGATAATGCATCTGAGATGTTTTGAAACTGCCACACACAGAATACAAGGTTGACATCTCTCCCCACTATAAGGTAACTCGCTCGCGACTTGCGAATAAGGTTCGGCCCCGCAGAAACTGGACCCCTAGGGGTAGTCCCACCGAGTAAAGATTCGCAACTTTTGGCTTACTATGAGATGTCTCGAACAAATGCATAATGCCCCGCGGACCTATAAATTCGTGTTTATCCTGATTTGCATTCATGAAATGTCTGTAGAGCGACTCGCCAACAGATAGCTTGGTCAAGCTGTATTGGTATGATTTTCCATCGAATTAGGTTCTGTTGTACAACGGCAGAGCTCGCCTTTATCTCTAACCTGCATGATGCAGGGTGTGTCAAGTGAGGCAACCTGCATAGCCAAAAAATGAGAGTGACCAGGGTTCGAGGTGGGGGTAGAATAATGGTTACGCCCGGATCTGTTCAGCCCGCATTAACGAGACTGAGCCGTTGAGGCAGATACCGGAAACCCACAGCGCAACGTAATGAGTCGAACAAGTATGTGAATGCGAGATCGGTGTAATACTGTACATCGTTATGATGCTGTCACCACAACGAGCCAAGAGCAGGCAAGACTAGAGTGGCATTTTCGACCTCTATCGTTTAAAATTGCACCTGTGCTCAGCGCTCCACAGCACCCCACAGCAAGCCATTTTTAGCGCGGAAGCCTAGAGTAGCCTAGAATAGCGTATGGTCCAGACCCCAATACCAAGATGTTGCCTATTCTCACGTGCCTACGCGACAGAAACGTGCCTTGCTGCGCCGTAAAGCTCTATTTTTTACTTGAGAGGAATAGTACAAAACGCGTCTGGTCTCCTCGATTTTTATATTATTACAGACTATCACCACAATGACTGTAAATAAGAAAAGAAAGGAATGCCCCACGACAATGCAAATCGACGGCCAGGAGATTGTGCTACATAACATCGCCAATGGAGAAACAGTACATCAAGTAAGTTGCGATGAATGCGCTTTAATGCATCTCTTGCTGATATCTCGAAGCGTGCCGTTATAATCAGTGGTACCTGCCGTACCTCGGACGATTCAGTCGATGACTACCTCATAGTTAAGTCCAAAGATTATGTTGGAAAAGAATCTTTCCCGGCCCAAAATTGGCCGGTTTTTGAGGGACATTTCAAAGTGCTCGTCATCTTGTCACCTGGGACCAACCTTCTCTTGTTGGAGCATCATCATGGCAGTTCCGATTGCCGGTCAATCAAGGTGGTACTTAACTACGTTCCACTTCTCCAAGTTCCACCGCTTCACTTGGCTATCATGATAGCAAAGGACTCACCACTACTTATCGACTGCCCTCCAAACAAGAGAGGAGCTATCTCATCAGCCCACTCAGACTTGGATGCAGCAATCAAGAAGTTTCGAATGACTGCGTACATGTGGCAAGCTCTAACAGCGGAAGACCTGCGAAGCAAGCACCTTGGTCGCCGATCGTTCCGCATCGAAGAAGAATGGGCAGATGAGACATTGAGTCGAGAGTTTCCGAAAGACCCTACTAAAACTCGAATGTCATCTACTGCAAAGATACATCTAATACGGTCCGAAAAGACAGTCGCTGAGATCCGCGATGCTCAAGTCGCTCAACAAAACGAACAGGCCCGGAGGAGAGATGACCTACACAAATACTTCGAAGAGGCGCTGAAGAAGCATGGCGGACCTTTTGTGGCCACCGCCCACCCTATCGTCGCGGGACTGATTCTTGACTCGGCATTTTCGGCGGAACAGGATCTTATTCTCGGACATGCTGCACTTGGTTGCTCGAACACTCAAGGTCTTTCACTTGGCGTCTTTGGAAGTCATCTTACATACTCTTGGCCCCGGTTTCTAGAAGAAGTCGCAAGCAGTCTACTTGACTACTCAATCCCCGGCGACACCGTCGGGAATGACAACAACGAATGCGGAACCATGTGGGAAGCATGTTCAATTGGTCAAGGTGCATTCTTGCATGAAGTTGGACACGCATTTGGTGCCCCCCATACAACTGGAATAATGGAAAGAGGATATGCACAAGACTGGCCAAAAACCTTTCTTGGAGGCACGGCATACTGCTCGGCTAGGAAGACCGAAGGAATTACGGTTGTTGACGGAAAGACGGTTAATAACTCCACATGGGATCTCCGCGATGCATTATCATTCAGCGTCCAACCACACTTCTGGCTTCCAATGGATACTTCACTTGATGTGAAGGATTTGAAAACTGAGCCTAGTGCTCTAGTTGTTGTCGAGGATGACCAAGAAGACCTCCTGAAATTGGTCATTAGTTCCCCTGCTCACCTCTGTCAAGTGAAGTTTAACGGCATACCCGAACCTGGATTATCTGTTACGAATACAGTCCGAGAATTGCAATTCAGTATGGCCGAGCTTGAAGCCCGATTCGACCGAATGGATGCACTTACTCTTGATATCCTTGGAAAGAACGGAAAGTCAAGGAAGATTGGCAATGTATGGAAGCTATTCTCAAATGTGTCGTTTGTCCGCATTCCGGGATCTTTAGTCGTACTTCAGAAGAAGTCTGTCTTATCTCCGACTCTAGAAGCCGAGGATCATGCCGAAGATGGAAAATGGGATTGGGCCGTCCTGTTGAATGAGAAGGGCAAGGATGGAAAATGTTAGTATTCACTGCTTCATTGTTTGGACTAAGCTAACATTACCTAGTGTCAAGAGCGGTGGAAATTGACTCGAGGGTAGGTTGTCTTCTCGATGGTGCGGTTGTCTATTTTGAAGACGGCCACAGAACTCATTGCGGCCCTCGCTGGAATAGCTCGGGTCGAGGTCACGATTTTGGTATGTGAAATACCGAGGCTATATGGAATGTCGTGGCTCTGGAATGACTAACGTGTTTAGGTGGCCACGCATCAGAGAAGTTTGTGTTGCCGGAAGGTGTTGAAATCACCAAAGTTGAAGTTGGTCGAGGACACGAGTTAAACGGTCTGCGCTTCCATCTCTCGAATGGCTTTAAAGGGGGGTATTTGTACGACGATAGTCCTGTTGTGACACTAGGTTAGTTAAGCTATTCGCCTTAACGTAGGTAACTTTCTAACACTGGTACAGAGCCGGCTGCATCCGAGAAAATTATTGGATTCTACGGTCGAAGTAGCTGGGGCCACTGCTTTGATGGAATAGAAGAATTTGGCATCATCACTGCTCCGAGAGACGTGGATCTCCCTATGATTATCTATGATTTACCAGAGTTGCAGAACACCGATGGTGGAAATGGCCCGGTGAGTAACTGCCTTTCAAAGTAAGTTGAAGAAATTCTAATAACTTACAGCGACCAGAGGGAAATAACGATGAAGAGAGTCATTGGGAAGGAGAGTCTGATAATTAAAGTCAAAGCATGGGAAGCCAAGTTCGAGCGATTAACGACTGGCAGGCTTGAACTTAGTTTAAACAAATTGATTTCAGGGGGCCGCGTATTAGGCAGAGCAACTTGTTTTTATGTATCCCATTTATCTATTTTTCGTTGTTGTTCTATATTTTCTTTCATTTTCTTACTCATTTACATGCTATATGTGTTCCGAAACGAGGATTATGTTGATACAGTGTTCGGCAGATCATGATCCAGATCTGATCTGGAGCACTCCCAGGTCAGATCATGATCTATCTCAGATTTGGCAGGTAGATCAGATCATGATCTAGATCTTTAAAAAAATGAGGCTTAAAAAATGAGGCTCCCCTTACTTACGTAACTTAGTCACTATGTTAACAAAACCATAGATTAGTGATTAGTGATTAGTGATTCTTAAACCAAAATGATAAAAATGATTTATAGTAGAGTAAGTGATTCATAGTAAGAATACCCCTATATCTACCTACCTTATTCCTCCTCGTGCCTTTCCTTTCTTCCTTCTTATATTACCAACCCCTTTCTTTAATACTTACTTCCTTCCTTCAACTATCACTAATCAAAATGTCTTACCTTTCTCCAACTGCTTCTCTTACTGAGATCAACTCTGTCTTAGCTAAGTTCAACATTCCTAGTTAGCAAGTCTACCCCTAGGTTGTTAAATTCAACGATAGCCAAGATAAGACCAAAAAGAAGGCTATCTTTGCCAACAAGTTGAAGGCAGCTAATTTTGACAAAGACACTGTTAAAATGTTAGTAAAGGAGAGCTTTAATAGAGGTGCTATAATCTTAGAAGGGCTAAAGGGTATAAAGTAGGGTAGATTAGTAGTTATGATCAGTAGGGATTTTAAGAAAGATCTAGCTAACACTACTTCTCTTAATGAGAAGAAGCTTCATGTTCAGCTTCTCTTCCTAAAGGAAAGAAAGGTAAGATATCTCCTTTTACTCTCTTTATTATACTAATATAGACTAAGGTCTACATCTATAACCCTAACTAGGTTATTTCAGAACTAAAGGAGATTACGGAGGAGATGAAGAAGAAGATGGAGGCTAAAGGCTAGAAGACTTTGGACCCCTATCCCCACCTAACTGAATTAAAAGGAGGGGCAAGACTTCGTTTGTTTATGAATGGACTAGTGAAGAGAGGCCTTAAGATTAATGAGGTCTAGACTAGTAGAGGTGGAAATGAAGGCTTCTACTATCTAGCTATGTGCTAACAGCTCCTTCTAGCAATGGAAAAGGGAGGAGAGGAGGAGTTGAATTTAGCCTAGGCTAAAGAGCAGTTAAGACCTTAGATGTATTGTATTTTAACATCTGTAATCAATAACATTAATGGCTTACTCTCTTAACTCCTTTACTTATCTCTAAACTTAAAATTATAAGTAAGGAAGGATTCCTACTATACTACAACTTTAATAAATTAGTGAGCTTTAGGACGTGGTCTAATTCTTACAAGTTGACCTAATTTTAAGAGTGTTTTTATAGTAGATTTAGCCTATTAAGTTTAAATTTCTAGAAAGTAATGTTCTAAGGGTCCACTCTACTTATACCCCCACTTCTATGTTGAGAGTAAGGATCCTTATGGTATTACAACTTTAATAGGTTAGTGAGCTTTAGGACGTAGTCTAATTCTTACAAGTAGACCTGATTTTAAGGATGTTTTTATAGTAGATTTAGCCTATTAAGTTTAAATTTCCAGAAAGTAAAGACTATATAGAATATTCAAAGGTATAAGGTAAAAACTAATATGAGAATTTCAATTTTCTATGAAATAATAAGAATAATATTGTAGGAAAATTTTGTTACTCCTCCCTTTCGTAATCAGCCTCTTCAGCTTCACTCTCTTTAGTATCTAGTATATGACCCTAGTCTCGTAAACAGAGTAAATATCAAAGCGTTTCAGGAGAGAGCCTGTTCCTTTTCTTTATTAGAATATCAGCTCCATTGCTAAAGACCCGCTCTAACGGAGCTAAAGTTGCAGGAATTGCTAAGTGGTCTTAAGCAATTACAGCAATAATTAGATACTGATACTGCTTTGCTGCCTAATATTTGAGAATATCTATTACTAGACCTAGCTAGGGCTTAACAAGCCAGCGCTTCCATTCGGGTTCTTGGTAGATACTATGAGAGATATATAAATCATCGTCAGAGTTAGGTTCTATAGGTAATTGAGGTAAATCAGCCTTAGCATCCCTCTTCTCTTCGTCAAGATAGTATTAGCGGTCTCTATATTAAATAAAGACATTGTGGAACTGCTGCTTTACTCGATTCCGTTTGACTTCTTTAGTACTATTCGGCTAAAGGCTATTAAATACGTTGAGATTCATGCGTGGATCACAAATTGTAGCTACCCCTAAATGACTCCATCGTTGATTTGTAGCAAGTGTATAGTAATCATTAAGCTTCTTATAAGCAGCGATACAAGCTAGGCTAATTGTTGATGATATACCAACCTCCTTCTATAGAGCCTTAAGCTTATTTATCATTTTTAGATACTAAGGGATTGCAAAGTTAAGCGTTGGGTATAAGCTTGCCTGTAGCTTTTGCGATGGCTTTACAAATATGTAGAAGAAGTTCTAAAGAGCGTAGAGTGTATTCCAATCCTCTAGTGTAAGAGCGATATCTCTCATACTCATATCCATTTGCTGTGTAGCACATATTGCTGTAATTGGTGTCTGTAGCTTTATAACAGTTGAAACCATTTCGTACGTTAAGTTCCACCGGACTGGCATATTAAGTGATAATTGCAGCTTCTTAAGACCAGCTGCAACAGTCTGCCTTTAAAGAGCGTCTTTCCATTGCCTTCAATTTCGGAAGACGTAGATATGCCTTCGTAGCTTACCATAGTGTTGTTAGTAGTTCAAACAGTTCAGTTCAGTTCAAATTTGAGGCTGAACTGAACGCCCCACAATATGAGAATTCGTGAACTGAACTGAACGCCCCACTTTCTGCTATTGAACTGAACTGAACTGAACTGAACTGAATGAACGCCAGTTCATTTAAAACTCCAACTACTTTGCTGTCAACTAAGATTCTACAAGCCAAGTCGTACAATGACTTCCAAGCCAACTCTTTAGACATTCTAATGCCTCAATGGTCTCTGCATCTAGTCTATTTCTTCTCTATGTAACTGTAATCCCTGCACCTGAAAACAGACGTTCTAGTTCTGCGGACATAGCTGGTATTGACAATATATCAAATGCCATAACTAATAGATTTGGATACGTTGCACGCTGCGTAGGCTCTATCTACCAAGTGATGGAATCTACCTCAACGGGACAACAAACTCCTTAGCAATATCGTGAATACTCATTAACTATAGGTGCTTGTCTTGCCTTCTCAGCTCTCCACTTTGTAAACCCAGTCTTTGGCGTTAGTGGAGTTATTAGAAGTATAACTTCTGTACTTTTATACTAAGATTGCCAAAAGTCTTGCACTGTCTTCTTTACATCCGCTACCCAGATAGGGTCCTAGTTATCTTCGAAATAGCTCCATTTTTGACTTAGAATGAGAATCATTGCTGTAATGTATACAGGGCTTCGATCTATAAGGCTATAGTACTTATCTAGCTTTGCCCAGCTAGAGTTAATATAAGGAATCATAAATGAATCTGAAGTGTAGGTTGTCTTGCCATCTTTAAGCTTCTCTAATAGATAATCCATAGATAGTAAGACTCTTTCTAAAGTGGCACTACGGCCTTCTATAGCTTTCGTAGCTTCATAAAAGTCTCTAAGAAACCTATGAATGTTACTTAGATTAGCCTAATCAGAACTAGACAATACATCTTCTACTAAATCACCTCCTACTTAAAAGTAATATAGGTTGATAGTAGGCTTGACGTCTTCATGAAGAGCTGAAGTAATCATTGAAAACTAAGAGTTCCACTGTGTCTTATTGTCTCAAAGTAATCAACGTCCTTGACTAAGTTTCTGAAAAGCTGACCGTTATTATAGAGACCTTTAAATATAAACTACAATATTATGTAGCTTTCCAAGAGGGCCCTTTCGACGCCAAGTTTCCATTTCTAGCTATATAGGAGTATATGCTAAACTTAGGTTGTTTGTCTCTAAAAGAGCTTCATCTTCAGTTGAGAAAAGAAAAGCTTAAGCTGTAAGATTAATAATGTGGCCATTACAACGAAGACGGTATTGCTTTGCATTATATAGAATATGGCGCTCTTCTAAAGCTGTATATAATGTTAATATTAATAGTACAGATATAGGGGAGAATACTAACTAGCTGAAAGACTCTGCATTATAGTCTCATTATTCTCCGCATTATCCATCATAAAATACCCAACTTTACTTGCAATTCCAAACTCATTAATCACTTTTAGAATGAGCTGTGACTGGTTTGCCCCTATATGCCGACCTTCTAATTCTCGTAGTGCTAGAACTAACTCTCGAAGCTAACCATCTTCTGCAAAGTAATAGGCTATTATTCCAAGTAGGGCGAGGGAGTTTGTTAACGTCCACAAATCAACTGTAAAATGAACCTTTGAAATAGCTCTATGAACAGCTTGTTGTACTCAACGTTTCTTGACATGAAAGGCCTCTATAGTCTAGTTACGCATAGTTTCGTGATTAGCTGGAAGTGCATTCTCAGCTTCTAGGTTCAGAAACATAAGAAGCTCTTGGAATTCTGGCCTTTCTGACATCCGTAGAGGAAGAGAACAGCATGCAATCCATCGTATAAAGAGCTGTTGAAAAGTTGTAATATCAAAAGATTTATGAAGCTTACGACGCTTTATGTAAAGTAACGCCTCTTGACCTCAGTCAAAAGCCTCTACAATTGACATGGTTTGTGCAAGCAACTTAGTCCCTTCCTTTGGATCTGTAATAGAGTGATACTTTAACAAATGCTTCTTAGGGCCTCTAGTTCCACCTGCCTCATGATACTCCTTCTTACAAATTCCGCAACGCCAAACAATCACCTGTTGAGCATTGAAATATACTGTATTTGAACCATCTAGCATATGCGACCAGATAAAGGAAGTGCGAGAGCGCTTTTGGTTTAAAGTAATAGAACAGAGCTGTGATGAAGAGGATTGAGAATTAAGGCCTAAGCTAATAACATCTTGGTTTAATGACTCAGTATGTATACTAGGCGGTAGTGATTGCTCAGTTGAAGCCTGCAATGACATTTTGGTAACTTATTAATAGTAACAAAATTGCGCCTGTGGGCATCGAAAAGACCTAGAAACAAAATAAATTTCAGCGCTAAAAGCTATGGTAATATACCCTGTTTGACCCACTATTAATCATATAAGAACTGTCAGTTCGTTCAGTTCAAACAGTCAGTGCGGGCAGCTTGAACTGAACGGCCCACTATATGAGAACTCGTGAACTGAACTGAACGCCCCACTTATAAAAGCCGAACTGAACTGAACTGAGCCGATTTGAACTGATGAGCTGATGAACTATTAGCAACACTGGCTTACCAAGTGTATTCTTTACATTGATATTGCTTTCAGAGCTTGTTGGAATCCGTGCAGCTCCTTGCTCACACCGATAACTCTCAGCTTACTCAGCGGGGGCCGCCTTTAAAGTCTTAAGAGCGTCTTGAACAGCAATATTAATAATATGAGTTATACACCGTACGTCTCTTTCCTTGACTTTAAACGTCTATGGCTGTTGCGTTGTCACTTCTTGGTCTTTGGCGATCTTCTCATATTCCGCAAGCATAACAGTATTAGCTGAGGCGTTATCTCTTGTACAGGTAAATACAGCTCCTGTAATACCCATATCATCTGTTACCATAGCTAATTGTTGAGCTAGATATTCGCCGCTATGGATTGGCTCTTAAAGGTGTATAACGTTAAGGACTTTTGATTGCTGTTGCCATTTATCGTTAATCCAGTGTACTGTAATTGCAGCGTAGTCTGTATAATTCCGTGCAGACCATGCATCTGTCATTATTGATATCCAGCCTCCTCTCTTTATATGAGAATTAAGCTTAAGTTGTAGCTGGCCTCAGTGATATGAGAACTGACGCTGTAGTTCTCAGTGTAGCGTCCAAGCTGATATCAATGTAGTTGCTGGGCTTAAGAATTGAACTAATTGATAGAACAAATAGCTTTCAACAAGGCGTATTAATAGATTATTTAACACAACAAACTGTAGTAATAACTCCTTATACTTCAAAGGATTACTAGATGGCTTTAATGTAGCTAATGAGCGTGGGCTGAAGAACGATGATGTACTACTTGATGCACTAGATGGCTGGCTATTACCCTTTTTAAGGGCGTATGATACTGTTGGATGCTTTAGGGTATAATGCCTCCATAAATTACCCGTTGATAATAGCTGTAGTCCTTGTACTATTAAATAGTTACAGTTTGGTTGTAGGCATGCCATCCTTATAGTTGGAGGCTGAGTATCAGGTATTTCCCAACGATATAAGCCCTTTGTGAATAGCTTCGAAGACGTTTGTGGTAGTACCACTGTTGGATGTTGAAGTATATCATGTAACGATACATTAACTGCTTCAACTGAAGGCTGAATAGAGGTACGTTGAGGTATAAGAAGTGGTAACAATGGCTCTTCTATTTGAGAATAGCTCTCATGATCTGGCGGTAAATCTGATAACTCAGAGTCGCTCATTTTGATAGCAGTAATCGTCATAATATAGAATTTAGACTGGGTATTACAGATTTAATTCTACATCTACTGTGTGGCCTTGGCTATTCGTGGCAACCCTTGGCAATGATCTGTATAATCCAGATCATGATCTGGATCAGCTCAGGTCATCCAAAATTACGACAGATCAGGTCTGATCCAGATCATGATCTGGATCAGCTCAGGTCATCATCGATCTGTGCCGAACACTGTGTTGATAGCATATTTCATGCGGCCACCATGAATGATTTATGATCATAGTCGCCAGAACACATTTTTCATTCCCTCTGACATCAATGTCCATCTTTTGATTCCCAATTTAGATGTCGATGTGGAACAACTATTATGCTCTGGAGCCAGCAATGACAGGTATAGCGGAAGAGCTAACTTCGTATCTAACCTAAATAGCGATTGCAAATCCCCACTATCTAATCTACTTACCCGGCGTTAATGATAACCATTGTGCCGCATTTATGGGGCTGGATAAAACCTAATACTGAGATAAATGCAGATCTATGCGATTCTCGTTTTCCTGGATGGGACTATAATTCCGTCAATGACATTGCCGATAGCCGTGATTATTTCCCCCGTCAACTGAGTAATAGGACCCAGGAACTGGTAGATCTCTCTTCATTCAGTTGTGGTGAAACTGATTCGCGTTTTTGAAATTATCTTCGAGATCTCTCGGACCTAAGGAAGCACCTGCTAATTTATAATAGGTCGAATATGGAGTAATACCAAGAAAAAGGCAATATAATGCTCGTTAGAATAAAACCGAGGCTGTCGACTTATCTTTCTACCGTGAATGTAAACAATTGTAGAGTGAGCACTGGGCATCTCCAAGTCAGTTGGGACGAGGTAGCTGCAAAAAAATCACCTATATATCTCCAGAATCCCCTTGAGAATTTGCCGGTTATATTGTTGTCCCCCTTCTCACCACAGAGGTTATTCACTTGTCCACCAGCGACCTCCAGAAGAATCAAACATATACAGCCGCCAAACGAGAAATTAATCCCCGCCTTTGCATCATGTCTATCAACTCGTTTTCTAGAGGCGCCATTTGTGCTATTTTTGGAGTAACCTACGTTTCTGGAGCGATCCTAAACGTAGGCTCCGACAAAGACTACCAAACAGTATGTTTGTAATAATTTCTAACTTATAAGGGCCGCAGCTTAATTTTGACACAGATCGGTAGCGCTGTATTCGCCGCAGTCGAAGGAGATACGATTTTTGTTGATCCAGGAGTATATAGGGAGCAGGTGAGTATAGAGCAGAATAACATCACTCTGAAGGGTTCAACTTTCCCTAGCGAAAACCCATTCGAGAACTCGGTGGAATTAATACACGCCCTGTATGCATCAGATGGATTTGGTGGACAGGGAAGCGGTAAGAGCTTTCTAGATTAAATGATTTCAACGATCATAACATATGCTAATAAATGTCTCAGCCACAGTGAGCGTCACTGGAGATTGTTCCACAATGTACAATATGAACATTACGAATGATGCTGGTCAGGACGCGCAGGCTATAGCTCTTTATACGGGTGGAAACAACCAAGGTTTCTATTCATCATCCCTCCTTGGTTGGCAAGATGCCACGTTAGTCAACAAAGAAACACAGTTCTTTGGACGTTGTTACATTGAAGGGGCGGTGGATTTCATTTATGGACTTTCGGCAAATGCATGGTTTGTAAGTTGCTATCCCATCCTAGCCAACGTAATAAGTCAGATACCTAATAATGTTCAATAGCAAGGCGTTACAATTGGAACTGTAAGAACAGGACCTATCACAGCCCAAGGACGAGACAGTGATGCACCAGAAGGATTTTATGAAAAACGCGTTGGTATTCTCCTATCCCTCAAATACACGCAGCCCATTCTGACCTCTCCAAAGAAAAGTAATTCTCGGACCAAACGCGGCAAGTGGCACTAACGGAAATTCTAACTTGGGTCGGCCATGGCGCGATTACGCACGTGTCGTATTTCAAAATAGCGACTTTACCAATGTTATAAGTCCTGTTGGGTGGCAAGCACGGACCTCGGAGCAAAACACAACAAATGTGCTCTTTGCAGAGTACAACAATGTCAATCCCGAGTGGAGTAGCTCTAGGGTTGCCTTTGCAACAAAGCTTGATGCTCCCATCGATATCGGCACAATACTGAATTCGACCTCTTGGGTTGACGACAAGTACTTAACCATGGGGCCACTTTAGAGACACCTCGCCACTCTATAACCAAGTATCAATGCATGTCCATCACCTTTAAATCTATGTTAATGGGATATAGAAATGGAACACATTCTATACGTTATCAAACTTTAGAACAAACCAAAGATGTTTGTGGGAATACAAGCACTATATCTTTTTACTTGTAACAACGTTAGCCAATTCCATCCAGAATAAGCCCATAACGAGTTTCTTGGTCGTCTTGGAGCTGAAAATAATACAATAAGCCAAAATATCTAATATTCGTCTCGCAAATGGGTTTTTGCTGTCACTCTCACTTCCGGGTGGGTATTTATTTAGGCTGATATAGAATTAAGCTTATTTGGTAGCTTGGGCATAATAACAGTGTAATTATGATCGTCGTTTATATATTGAACACAGCTGAGTGCGGGGTACAGTTGAAGATCATGGTATGTATTCAGTAGAATGCATACCAGCGGAGAAAAGAATGGGAATTTTCGCACCCACACATTCACCTCGTGTCTTGTATGAACACCATTTTCCCGCCACTGAACATCTCCTGTATCAGTGGTTCTCTAGGCGCGAAGATATTATAACAGTAACAGCAGCTGAAGAAGGTCTACCCATCCATCCGAGAAAGGGCAGGCAGCATCCATTTATCCAGCGACGGAGGCATAATTATTAGGTTAGTGGGACGACAGCAAACCTTATCTCCCCTCCCGCGGTATGTAGATAAAGCCAATTCGTGGCAAGGTGGGGAGTTGAACCGTTCCCGTTATATAACGTTAGCTCCGGCGATGGTGAAGAGCTTATTGTAACAGCAAAGCCGAATAGAATTTGGGTGATGAAATCACATGCTGAAACTGCTGTCGCAATCTTCGGGTGGCATGGGATGCCAATTCATCAGAAACAAGCCCCAAGTCATATCGGCACATCAGTATGCCGCACCCTTGTATTTAGACTTAGAATAGGTAATCAACTACTTGTAGTTCCACCAGAGGCAATAAATGCCATTTAACTGGAAAGATCTACCATTCAGAAAAATCCTAGCGCTGCTAACACAAATTTTGTTCATAAGGGAGATAGTTTCCCCGTCAACTCAATTTGGAGAATTCGATTATCAAGGGAGAATGTAATGCCACGAACCAAGAATCATATGCTTATGATTTAAACGACACGATGAGAATTGAACTTAAAATGACTTGTTTCCCACCCCCATTATTTGAAGTAGACCCATGCATTGAGTGACCTGACTTGCAGTTTGACTCGATACCTTCCAATATTTTGATTCGAAACTATGCATTTCTCAATCAGCCCCCTTCTGCTAGTCGGGCTCGCCGCTCGTACTGCGCTTGCTCAAGTTCAAGGCACAGCCCTTGGGTTTGCCGCAGGAACAACAGGCGGCGGAAATGCGTCACCACAGACTCCATCTAGCCTCGAAGAGTGAGTTCTCAGACGTCAACATGCACATGTTTTCTTGATGGCTAAAATACAATACCAAGGTTGGAGTCGTGGCTCACTGACTCTACGCCCCGTGTCATCATGATCTCCCAGACCTGGGACTTCACGAACTCAGAGGGGTCAACGTCGACACAGTGTTGCACTAATACATGCCAGCCCAATGGTAAATATTGGATTATGGACACCTGTGATGCTGCATGGGTCTCATGCACGTATACGAATGCCGCAAAAAACCCGATACAGGTCGCCAGCAACAAGAGCATTGTAGGATCTGGAAGCAGTGGAGTCATTAAAGGGAGGGGTTTACGCCTCATCAACGGAGCCTCAAACGTGATCATTCAGAATATTCATATTACGGTAAGCACTTTACCCATTATATCGTTTAGAAGCGACCCCTTGTGCTAACATGTCATGTGAAGGAGCTAAACCCACAGTACGTTTGGGGCGGGGACGCTATTACATTAGACGGCACTGACAAGGTCTGGATTGACCACTGCAAATGTATGTTAATATATTACCATACAGTGACCCTACAATGTGCTAACCATCTCCGAAGTCTCCTTGATCGGCCGCCAAATGATCGTTAGTGGCTGGGGTGCTGCTGGCCATGTGACTATCAGCAACAACGACTTCGACGGAGCTACGTCCTGGTCGGCCTCCTGCAACGGTGAGCACTACTGGGTATTGCTATTACTCGGCGCCAAAGACTATTACACCTTTGTGGGCAACTATATTCACAGCGCTTCAGGCCGCGCCCCTCACATGGGAACCGACCAGAACAACGCAGAAATCATATTCCATGGCGTCAACAACTACTTCAAAGATATTGGCGGCCATGCCTTCGACATTGACGTTGGCATCACGGTTCTGCTCGAGGTAAACTACTTTGATGCCGTCTCGACCCCAATTACAACAGATTCGTTGACAAAAAGCAACCTGAACTCCGTGGTCACTGTCGAAGACGCGAGTGCATGCACTGGTAGCTTGGGCTACATCTGCGAGTGGAATCGTTTGGCCGGCTCAGGAAGTTTCCCTTCTTCGACGAGTTCAACGGCCTTGTCAAACCTTGCTCCTTACAAAAGCTCTTTGGTTGGACATATTGGGGTTGCTGATGTCCCAACTAGTGTCCTGGCCAATGCTGGTATTGGGAAGATCTAAACTTTCTATGGGATAACGAGGATAGGCGAGGATAGGTAGTTCAATGGATGGTTATGGGTCTACTTTGTTTCCCCATAAACCCCCTGTTAGTTTTATCAAGAAACAGGGCAATCGCGACAAGTCATGTGTGTAGCACTTTGTGAAGCTAGAGAGTGCTCCGTATATTATGACACACGGGAGGTATGCATGCATAGAACGGCAAGACTTGGGTTTCAGAGACTCGCTCTCTCCGCAAGCAAGGTGATGGTTTAGTTAATTTTATTCTCCATATAGCTAGCTGATTCTATTTACAGTTGTTTTGCTCATGTAAGCGTCGTCGAATTGACGGCGTTAATTTGGCGGTTCCGTTTCCCTGCACGATTCATCATCATGTCTTGACAAACTACTGGGTTCTTACGTCCGCCCACATAAATTTAGAGCTATTTGCGTCTTGTCATCAGTGGCCATCTTCCGTGTCAGATCCAGAAGAAAATCCCTCCTGTCCATCTTCATCTTCGTCGACATCCATCACATTCTCTGGCTCTTTCTTCATCCCGACCTCACTTGGGAAGGGCATGACGATGAGTAGGATAAGTTCCTTCCCCCTGCACCCATCGATCTCAGAGCCTATTTCCTTTACATCCGCCATGTGCTGCACGGCCTGAGCAAGCATCTGGACTGGGACAGCAAGAGCAATGGCGGCGTCCTCGTCGTTCTGATTGGGATCGTAGACCACCCTCGATTTATTGCCCCACATTACGATACGCTAGTATTATTGTAGCTAGCTTGTTTCTCCTCTCCAAATGAAATGCCGAGGAGGTCCCCTCCTACTGAGAGTTACACTCTAACTTCTACTGCATCATTCTAGATTACGATATTGAAAAACTTACTCCATCCTCAGGTTTAACTGCATATTGATACGAGTAGAACTTGACTGCTTTACCATGGGTTTATATCTAGGACAACAAGAACGCTTCGAGCTCGCAGAAGCCCAATGTGGCTTCGTGCCGCTTGTAATGTTAGCATGTTCGTTCCAGAGTCGGTCCGCTGCAGCCATGCATGCTCCAATATCACAAAATGCTAGCCAGCTGCTCAAATCATACCCGCTTCTCGCAGCGGGTGCTGCTGACAGGCTTACACGAAAGCCACGATGGCAGTTGAGAGACGCCACCTTAGACATCTCCTCAGTTGTCCATCTCGAAGCGTCAAGTGATATGACGCCAGAGGGCATAATGAACGAGGAGGAAGGCAAAGGCGTTTTGTTTGACCTAGACCGTGGACCACTGTGGAGGGTTGGCATCTACAGTGCGACTGGCTCTGGTAGCTGCTTTGTAGCGTTGACACTGTCGCATGTACTCATGGATGGAAGTGGTGCCCTTGAGTTTCTACGGCTCCTACTCCGAAAACCGACGTTGAATTTGGATGGCGAAAGAGCTGTTATGTCTTTGCTACAAGCCGAAGAGACCATGAACATGCGCCCGACAATCATTGAGGCTGCATCTGCAATCGAACAGGAGATTTTGGTCAATTTTTTGCCTCAGAGCCTACAAGGATTGGTTCGCAAAGCACCCTTCTGGCCTACAGTAGATATGCTTGTTAAAAGTCCAGTCAAGTGCAAGTCTCAGAGGTACAAGCTCCATTTTGGCAGCTCTAGACGTTTAATTGTTAGTGGTTTAAAGAACTTTGGCAAGATGTCTAGCGCTGGTTCGATACAAAGTCTCATCCACACAGCATGTTTAGTTGCGCTTCTGTCAGCTACGGCTGAAACTGAGTGTTGCGGACTACCATCGGTGATCATTAATACAGAAACGCCTATTGCACTTCGCAATGCCGAATTGGGACATCCGCCTTTGCTGGGGAATTATACGGCACTAGCCGAATTTTCAGCAACTTTTAATGAGCATAAAAGCCCAAACGGTATTCCATGTAACATCAAAATACGATTCATATATACACTCAACGGCAGGCAAGGAAGCGGCGAAGCGGCCATCGGGTATGCTTGGGTTATCACCTGACTTACCATACATTAGCACACCATCATTCGTCTTCGAAGGCTCGAAAGTCACTCCATGTCCAACAGGCTTTGAAACATTCTTGACTCATCAAGGAGGGTCATCTCTACCTTACCGTGGTTCTTTAGCTGTTTCGAACCTTGGCTTGCTGGAGCTCAACGAGCTACCGGAAGTGGCAGATCACCACTTGCAAGATCTATGGTTTGCACAGTTACCAATGCCTTAGGGTGTTGCGCTGTATGTTGATGTTGTTGGTTATTCTCCTCAAACCCCTGGTGTAAGCGGGGCTCACAATGAACTTGGCATAGTAGTATCTTGGTTAGATGGTGCTATTAACGCAGGAGTGGCAGAGAAGTTTGGCCGAGTACTATCACGAACAATTGAAGGCATTGCTGAAGCTGGAAATTCTGGCCTTGAAACGGTCGAACCTCTTAAAAACCGCAAATTGGGGGACTTGGAAGTGCATTCCTCAACCAATACCTAAATAACAGCACACTAGCTACGTTACGCTACGAATCCATCCGTTCATTCTTGAATTCTTATAGAGGCGGAGTATCTGTGCAGAGAGTGTCCCATGTTCTATCTGACCAGTCAATACTCCGTGGAATCGAAAATGAAATGGTGGTCACTTACGCAGTAGGATACCGAGTACCTTTGATTTCCGTTTGCTCTACTAGAGTCCGAATAGTTTGCACCTCTTGATCGCTCAACCGAAGCATGGCAGCTGCTGCATTCTCGTCCATTCTGACCGTCGACTTCGTACCTGGGATTGGGATGATCTCTGGCCCTTGCGCCAGCAGCCATGCAAGAGCGACCTGTGCCGGCGTGCTTCCATGGGTATTAGCCACATCCTTCAACCCCTGCACCAATTTCAAGATACTAGGGAAATTATCCTCTGAGTACTTTGGCAACATGCGGCGCAAGTCGCCGTCAGGGATGTCTGCATGGCATTGGAACTGGCCTGTCAGAATACCGCGACCAATAGGGCCGAAGGCCACAACAGTTATACCAAGTTCTCGGCAAGTTTTCAGTATCTCCGATGTTGATGATTCGATGTCCATTGTGAATAGACTGTATTCCATCTGCAGGGCAGAAATTGGGTGTACGGCATGAGCGCGACGCAATGTCGCTACTGAGACCTCAGATAAACCCAGACACCGAATCTTTCCTTGGCTGTAAATTACAATGTTAGAAATTGTTTGCTTGCATAATATTCGACGGCTGATTAGAGGTAATGAATGTACTTCTTCAGCTCCACCATAGCTTCGATGGTTTTTTCAATGGGTGTGATCCCATCCACTCGATGGCAATAGTAAAGATCTATTGTGTCCACCCCGAGCCTCTCAAGACTCTTTTCGCATGCCTCCTTGACGTACTCAGGATCGGACCGAAAGGTGTGACCTCCAGTTGGTTTACGCTGTAGCGCAAATTTGGTGGTTATGAATACGTCGTCGCGCTTCTTGCTAGATCGCTTAATCCATTCACCAACGACTTCCTCACTGTCGCCGTAAACGTCGGCCAAGTCCCAAAAACGTAGCCCTACAGCGTGCGCATGGTCCAAAAGGGCTAATTTCTCATCCAGAGTACCAGCTGGTCCGTAGAATCCGCCGATGCTCCCGAAACCGAGGCCCATCGCAGACACCTGAGGACCATCTCGGCCCAAGGTTCGTAGAGGAAGAGGCATATTAGGATACAAGAGACTTTAGGAGAATACGGTTGAGGCGAAGAAAGCTTGTGCAGCAGTTGTGTTCATCAGAATAACACCCAGGTCTTGGTTGGGTGCTTAAAGAATTTAAGTGATATATGGGCGCATTCGCTTCCAAATGCGTCACAAAGCTAACCATTTCGGTTCGCCGATGTTCGTCTCGCCGAACAAAGACAAATTAACCAACAGGCATCAGCACATACAACCTGCGTTAAATATAGCATGGATAAATATCGGTTTATATATCAATTTTTTCACTAGACGAACATTATTTAAATTAAACTGTTATCGCCTATGTTCGTCAGATGAGGGTTGGGAAAATAAAAGTCCTGCACACGACCAATTAAGTCATACTTTTCACGACAATATTTTTACTACGACCATAGTTGCCAGGCCAACCACATACTTATAATAGAGTCTCGAAATCACAAGCACTCCCACTTGTAGCTTCAAAAATGATCACAAGTAAAAATGTGAGTAAAAATGTGGGCAATAGCCAGTATTTCGTATATGATTAAAGTGGAGTTAACAAATAGCTTCGCGGATCCCCTCGCATTCGGGCAATTAGATGTCCCGAGTTCCAGTATACGGACTTCTGCGTCTGAATACTAATCACAGAGACTCCTTGTAACTCCTAAGCGAATGACATCGCGGACACCCCTAAGTTAGGTTAATAAGTATTTATGTAAGCAAACCTCCAACAACTCGCAACAACTCCAGAAACTCACTCCTCCAGAATCATAAAGTGAGCTAAATTGATAAAGTGATTCAAAGTTGTCCCGGTGATGGAATCCACGGGCCAATTAGTCAACGGGCCATTAGATGTCCCGGTAATGAAATCCACGGGTAAAACATATGTCTATAATGTTCTGATGCATAATAAATCTCTCTCAAGTTAGGTATAAAGAAGGTTCGATAGCGGACGTAAATTTACTGAAATATCATCCTTATCAATATAGCAGACGGAAATCTACTGAAATATCATCCTTATCAATAATCGATTATACAATGGCAATCCCTCAGTCCTACAAAGCCTTCCGGCGCAGCACTGGCATCTCGCCAACAACTCTTGAGTCGGTCACTGAAGAGGTCCCATCTCTCAAGCCCAATGATGTGCTAATCCGCATCAATGCGGTGTCACTGAATTACCGAGACGTGGTAATGCTGCACTGCAAATACCCACTCCCAGTCATCGACCGCGGCGTTCCTTCCTCTGACTGCGCTGCTGAAGTCGTCGCTCTCGGGCCCGAGGTCAACGGTTTCGCCATCGGGGACCGCGTAGCGCCAATATTCAATTTAAAGAGCCTCGATGGCACAGAGGACGAGTCGTTGCTTTTAGGCGGGGATGTGGATGGCGTATTAAGGCAATATGCAGTGTTTGATCAGAATCTGTTGTTTCACCTTCCCAATCATCTTTCGTGGGAGGAGGTATGTTATCTTTGTGCCATTCGAAAAATGGAAGATATTAATGGACGCTGGTTTACTGGTAGGCCGCTTGCATCACTTGCGCTGGGACAACGGCATGGAATGCTCTTAGCATGCCTCAGTCAAAGCGCACTGCTTTGCTCCAAGGTAAACGAAAGCCCACTATTCCGCCCCTACAAAGGTTTTTAATGCTTATTTTTACTCTCAGGTACTGGACGAGTAAGCATGTTTGGCCTACTGCTCTGCCTCAACGCTGGGATCCGCCCCATAATTACCTCCTCTTCGGACCAGAAGCTTGATCTTGCCAAGGCCGTGTGAGGGCCCGACTCCGTTGACACTATCAACTACCGCACCCACCCAAAATGGGAGGAGGAGGTGCATAGAATCACTAATGGACGAGGTGTAGATGTTATCATCGACAATGTAGGCCCTACTGCGATTGCACAAAGTCTTACTTCGCTCGCGCAGAGAGGGACTGTTTCCCTCGTCGGATTCTTGGGAGGATACCATATGGATCGCTCCCCTGATACAGTGATGCCTGTGTTAGTCAAGAATGCCACCATGCGGTATGTCGTTTTTCAACACAAGGCATATGGCTATAATCATACTAATGGTATATTGTCTCAGGGGAATATACGTTGGCACAAAGATTGATCACCAAAACTTGAGCGGATTTTTGTCCGAGAAGAAAGTCAACTTGAAGCCAGTTCTAGACGACAAGGTCTTTTCATTTGAGGATTCTCAGTCTGCTTTTGATTACCTTTATTCTGGTAAGCATGTGGGCAAGGTTGTGATCAAGTTGTAGAGGCGTTTAGGCACTCGCTCCAGGTGTGGAGATGGTCTGAGACGAAGTTAGGAGGATCCACTGAATTGGCTTACCATAGTTGCACGGATGAGGAGACTTGGGCTTTTTTTACTGGTCGCCTATGCTTTTTTTGTCGTTTTGAATAACACTCTTTTTGTCTATAAACTTTGCGTCAATTAACATTACAAGCACTTCAACTACCATGGAATAAAACATAGCCTTTCAACGTGACAGAGTGGCCATCAAAACACACTAATGCACGTCTCGTGGTATTTGAGGAGTAATATTAGCAAATAAGGTTTTAGGTTGAGTTATCTTCAGTAAGTTGTTGGTGGGGATCTAAAGCTTGTTGGTCAGGCAAATGGTTTAAAATATTAATGAAAATAAAGGGGTTTAATTGATTTAAGTCTACACAAAGTGTTGATGCTTTTGTCATTTCTTACCTTTTTATTACTTTTATTTTATATTTTATATTTAATGTACATGTATAGCGAAACTAACAGACAAGCGAAACCAACACTAAGACATGCTAATGCGACAATTATAATAATATTTCTACTACAACGCTTATAATTCAATTAAAACTACTCAGAATCCTCTTCTTCAGATACCTCTTCTATAATCTCATAGGTGCGTGCATTATGTCCAGTCTCTCCACACTTGCCACAGCGCCGCGCACGCGTTTCTTCCCTTGGCTTCCGACCACTACTTGCTCTTATTTCCTGCTCTACTTGCTGCACAACGTCCCTCTCGTCCTGTAGCTCCTGTGCTGCCTGTTGACTAAGTGATCCTCCTTGCTGTAGTCGGGTTTTCCTAGCTCTCCGGCGCTTGCTTAGCACTTCATTTGCCTGTTGTAGGTTTTGGTTCTCTGCTTTTAACAATGCTAATTAATGCATTATTTACGATGCACCCTTTGTAAACTGGTCAACAGCTGCATAGATTAAGGTTAGAGAGCTATTTTGATGGCGTGAAATCTAAGTTTTAATAAAGGTAGACTGTAACATAGCTTTGATTAGGTTGTTTGGTGTCTAGGAAACCTAAGGTTGAGCGGTACCTAGGCAGGAGGTTAGAGGTGTTGGTGTCCTTAACTTAAGATCAAGTGTAGAGATCACTCTCTTAGGGTCGAATGGAAGAAGTCCAGCACCTCAGAAGCCTCCTTGAATGTTGCTTTCTATCATTATAATGTTAAATGTAGTATGGAAGGCAGGAAAGAAGTCATCCTTTGTAATGTGAGAAATATGAGCTCGCATCATATCTTTAATTTGCTGACCGTAAGCCTTCTTTAATGGGCTAAAACAGCTAACGTCAAGTGGCTGGAGTATATGGGAAGAGTGAGCAGGCATATAAAGCGTGATAATGTTATGTTCCTTGCAGTACTCCTCAAACTTGTCTAAGTGGTGGCTCTTATGACCATTAAGGACTAAGAGGCGATAACCACTAACACTCTGGGTCTTTGTATGCTTCTCAAAATGCTGAATCTAATCCATGCCTCTCTCATTTGTAGTCTAGCCATTTTCAGTGATAGCAATTACCTAATCGCTTAGAAATCCACTGTTCTCATACTAAGATGTAAGGTGATTTTTGCCTGCAACAATGATAAATGGCGGCACTGTCCAGCCTTAGGAGTTAACGCCCTGGATTACTGTAACCTATTCCCGATTACTAGGCTGCACCTTCTTTGCTTTTGCACGCCCGTCTAAGCTTGTTACAACCATAGCAGTTAAGATAACACCTATCATAAACCTAGTCTCATTAAAGTTGTAGATATCTGCGTTGTTAATTCCATACTTCGCAATTGTGTTCTGCACAAGCTTAAACCAACCATAGATAACTTCTAGGTCTTCACACTTAGCCCTCTAGTAGTCGTATCTGCGCTAGAAGCGTGTCTAGAGCTCTACACGCCGCTTAACAAAGTTTAAAGCCCAACGTGACCTGACGCGTGGCGCGTCGCGTGTCTTAAGTAGTCGATTTGCTATATCTTCAACCACAGACATCTAAGGCGGAAATCCTTTAGTAGCAAGGTCAAGGATATGTTGAACAATTACTGACTCCTTAAGGTCAGTCAGTTTTCGTGAATTGGCTGAAATATCGCGTCGTGGAGGTATACCGCAGTTACGTGCACTAAGCTTGTTGTGGCTCACAGCATAGATCTTTGCTGCAGCTCGGGCACTTAGCTTTGGGTCATTTCGCATAGCTTGAAGGGCTAAAATAATACTCCTTTCATTGTCTTTGTAAGGCATCATTTATTGTGGAGAAATTATGTGTTTTGTAGAGTTATTACATTAGCTCATTTTAGTGTTGGTTTCGCTTGTCTGTTGGTTTCGCTATACATGTACCTTAATCTACGAAGTATTGAAATATATAAAAATCACATAAGTGATTTTGCGTATCGAAATACGATATCGCATCTAGAACAGTCCAAAAAATATATGGTAGCGAATTAATGAGACATTCGTTTTTTATATCATGATATCAGTATTTCTATAAGACCCCTTTAATTATTTCTAGATCAAATAGAGATAGGCCGCGTCGCTGTACAACTCTAAAGAGCACAAACGCACTATAGACGCACTATAGTGCTAGGGAATCCCTTTGGAGCTCGGTAATTGCAGATAGTCAACTTAATAACTGTAATATTGTCGCTACATTTACTAAGTACCATAACCATCCGATGTGTACTTCAACTCCACCTATAAGAAAAAGATAACCTTTCTTGCCATGGCTCAACTTATTTTCTGATAACATTCGCAATCATGTCAAAATTCCCATTCACATAAGCCCAACCACCCCACTGGTTGGCGTTGTCGTAATTGCAGTTGTTATATACCCATTGTGCTCCGATAGCTACGTCTCTGCAGTACGAGGACACCGTTGGCAAATTGTGCCAGTTCAATCCATACAACGCCACATTCCCGGCATTACACCACTGTGCAGTGGGGGCGCCATTGCTGATGGTGCATGGATTTGTCCCGCCGGCGAATAAAAAGTTGATGCAGCTGAGCATAGTGGCGCGGTCAATGAGCGAGCCACCGTAGTAAAAGCAAGCTGGTGGTGCGGGGTTGTGACGCTTGGACATTGGCTTAACGTCGCCGATATGATAATCTGCGGGGACTTGAAGACGTGTTAGTGGTCTGCGGTAAGAAACGAACTGATAGTGACATACTTTCTATAGGACCCATGGCATAGAGTGCTTCACTTGTGAGGTTGAGTGACTCCAAGCTTGGGAGACCGGGGCCCGGGATGACCTCTGGAAAGACTGTAGCATTCACGACGCTAGCAGCGAGGAAGAGAAGGGCAGAGAAGGCGGAGAACTTTGCCATTTTAAGTGCTGTCGAAGGGTTGATCAAGGGATGCTTAAGATTTTTAGTCTTTGGATGGATTTGTGGTTTCGTTTTTTGCGGGACGAAAGGGAGTATTTATAGGAGCCAGCGGTGCACTGCTCCTCTCTTCTTTTCTACAGAATCTACGAGTTTCTACGAAGGCGATTGAAATTGTTGTGTATTACCTTACAAGATCGTTAATTTCAGCAACGAAAGCTCCTGGTTCAGCACTGCTGACAACCGGCAGACTTCATGCTGTGATCGCTATTGGAGTAGATAATGCAAAGGATTGTGTAGGATTTGGTGCAGCGAGGGATTTCAGCTCACTGTTATCTGTCATTGGTACGACTTGACCATGTTTGCCTGCAACACATATCAATCTTACTCGTATCCCAATGTCCAGCGGCCCCAAGATTGTACGTATAGACATATTCTGTTTTCCAATCTAGCCGATATGGAGTATAAATTATAGCCGTGGCAGACTCAGTATGATAGTTTACAAGCACAACAAATGTGTCGGCCGCTAAAGTTGAGATATGGTAGTGTGGTGGTATAACCTACCACACACTCTCCTCAGATCCTAAGCCTTGCCAAATATTTATGGCATCGGGATCTGTAGCCAAGTACGCATCGGGACCTGTAAAACAACCTGCGTCGTATTGGATGTTAGCTCGGCTCAAAACTTTCTAAGCTAGTTCCCGCAGGATCGACTATCATGAAGTGGTGATCACACCAAGCGGGAAAAGCGCATCCTATGAAATGTCTGGGGCAAATTAGCTCCTGCAGCTACCCGTGCCACCAAGATTTGAGTGGCGGAGAGTTAGTATATTGACGTAAGGGTAAGATGCATGGCTATCTATGCTAATGGGGCCAGCGTAGCCTTAACGCAACCTAACTTCCGAGCTGGCAATATAGTCGGTTCAATCTCTTACTAAGCGATACCAGGTTACCGTTGTGATAATTAAACGAGAAGAGGTCGGGATGAGCGAAGAAGACCGAGCTTCGTCAAATTAGTTCGTAGCTTGGCAAGCCAAACGGATAGCTTCGCGAATGGGGAAGTAAATTAATATTCATCTATTCTATATTTGCTTACCCCTCTTTGCCAAGGCCAAAAAGTGCTCGACAAATAAGTTGTACCCCCAACTTGCATAAAATATCAAAAGCATTCGAGTACTCCTTCAAAACTACTTTGAACAAGTGCGACTTGTGGAAAGATGCTCTAATAGGAGATTCCCCTTGGGCCCTTTGGCTTGGTGGCGCAATAAGTAGAATCAATCTCGCCCCATTTAACGTTGCTGAAAGTCACAGCTGGGTCAGGTTGGATTTTGATGATGTTTTTCGGGTCTCCCTCAGTTGCGTCGCAAGGGCCGGAACCGGATGACTCGCCGTCCAACCATTGCATGAATCCGCCCTCGTCCCACCAGATGCTGAAAATGAGGACCATTCCTCGCGACAGCGCACCGCCCATTGCCCCCATACCTCCAAGCTCCATGTATCGCTCAGAGCCAGGCTTGTTGGTGCAGTAGTTATCATCCATGAAGTTTTGGGCGGGAGGCCCGGCGATATTGACAACGGCGTTCTGGATAACCTTTCCATCCTGAACGTACAGGCGACGAATCTCTGTCATCTTGCCCTTGACGGCGGGAAACTGTGTCACAACAGTGTATGGGCGCCTGGTATCGACCTTCAATCCTGGCCCATAGTAGTTCTTGTTGCCAAGAGCATATGGGTTGAAACCGCATCCCCACTGGTCGCATTCACCGTCAAATTCACACTCTGCTCCAGTGCATCGATACAACCCATCATGCTTGCAAATATGTGGTGCAATCGAGGTTGCTCTGGAATTGGCCTCCCAGATGTCCATCTCGTTACAGCAAGCACCCTTGCCTTCGATGTTGCCCTGGCCTCAAATTAGTGGATTTCTAATTACCAGATGCAGGAGTTGGGCTACTCACAACGCCTTCAACGAAGGGGAAAGTAAAACATTGAGCATCACAGTATCCGGATCCATAGGCAGCTCCACCAGGGTTGAGCTTGCTCTTGCCGCCCTTCTTATCCATCTCCGATAAGTACAGCGCTCCATTCATACCGCAAGGAAGCTTGGACGTGTCGACATCGAAGCTGAATTCGCGGCCCGTCAACTTGAGCATCTCATACTCCTGTTGATTCTTCTCGAGGAGGTAGACTCTTGGGGATACCGAGCTGCCATCCTTGGCCAGTTGCTTCAAGTACAGATTTCCGGCCTTGGTAGTGACACCAACCTTGGAATAATCAGGGATACCTTCAACGATGCAGTTCTTGGCGCATGTCTTCTCATCGGGGCAGACCGTCACGTTGGGGGCGCTTCCCCAATCGCCACAGTTGAGGCTAGGCTGGTGCAATTGATAATTTGGGTGAGATGCCTGGTCAATAACAATGTAGTTTTCCTGCTTCTTGCAACCGTGTTTCTTAGTGCATTCCCATGTGTCTAGCTTGGGGTGCTTCTCGGGAATTTTTCCGGGAGTCTGGGCAGCCACCAGGCCAATGCAGAGCAAGGCGGCGTAGGGGAGGTTTCGAACCATTGTCGTTTAATCGATGCTGACGAGTCAGAAGATAGTTGAAAAGACTAAAGGGCTGAAGTTGCGAGAATTCTCAAGAAGGGGGGACAATGGGGTTTATATATTAGGTGCCGGCAAAACCACTACTAACGCATCCTATTATTGTAATACATTACCAAGACTTACGCAGGCGGTGGCTTCGGGCCTTAAACCGCCGTGATAATAAAATCGACGCCATTGAAAACAGTGCGGGGGAGATTGGCATGCGGGGTACCTGCAGTAGCCTCTTTTGTGCTAATGCTGAGGAGCAGGACAATTTATTGGTTTGTTCCGGCTGCTTCTCTTGGCCTTCTAGAAGAAGCATGGAAGATGGGGATGTGGCGCCGCCATGGCGGTGTTGCGGGCCTCAAACCGTGGAGCGGAAGAGCATCCTTCGGGTATATTGCTAGCGCCCCAAGACTTTAAATAAGGGTTCTCACAATGATAATAGGACGGTCAGCTGAGGGGTAGACGGGGGTGCGCAAATGAGGTCCAACGAGCCGCCTTGGTTTGTAGACCACAGTTGAACAAAATAACAAAACCGACACGGAGCACTATATATTGCACTATATATTACGACGCTAAATCCCCACGAATAGCTTTCATTGGGTTAACTCAGCTCTTTGGACAGAGAGGGGTTCGTCGGCCGTATAGTTTATCCGAATCGTGATTCTGGAGCGGTCTTTTCCATGCGGTGACATGGTCCATCTCATCAAAATACAACAACCCTGAACGTGTCATATCTCTCGTTGTCAGTGGATGATACTTACTGTGCTGATGCAGTTCATATCTGTAACTATGGAGTAGACCTATGATCAACCAGCCATGATTGTGACTTACGCAACAACTTGTCGGACATCAACATCAAAAATACATTCAATGCATGCCGGACTTGGTACCAAACAACTTACAAAGTAGCAATAATTCGAGCATACTAAATAGCGAAAAACATATCAAACGACCACACGATACTTCTCGAGCAGCTCCTTCACCCTCTCCACCGGGAACCCTCCCAAGTGCAAGCCGTTAAATCCAGTCCTTCCAGCCCTCCCCCCAACGAGCGAGTTCAAGATTGCCTCCTCTGTCGCTTCAGACGCAGCCCTGAACATCGTGTCCACGCTCTCGCTCTTGAGGATCTCGATTTGATTGACCTCGACGTCTGCGATGCCGTTGACGCGCTCGCCTGAGATCTTCTCGTTGGTCTTGTTCCCGTTCGAGATGGCGAGCATGATGTCGCCGGAGAAGTTCGACCCGATGCCGTGGCCACCAACCTGCGCAAGGCCAACGGCGCAGTGGCGCGCGAGCCGATTGAGCTGATGTGGGAGCATTGGGGCGTCCGTGCTGGCCTTCGTTAGGTACTAATTAGTTGGTAGGGGTTGGTAAGAAACTCACATGAGAATAATCACGATGCTGCCCTCGTCTACCTTCCCGCTGGCGTCCTTGACCGCCTTCTCTTCTGCGAGCTTCCTATCCTTCAAGAGTAGCTTTCCTACTGGGACCCCAGCTATTTGCATGTCGTGTGTGTGTCCATAATTTGTCTGGCACAAGATCCCAACCGTGTAAGTCTTCCCATCTTTACACTTCACGACTCTGGAGCTGGTCCCCGTCCCGCCTGGAAACATGTGACATGTCATCCCGGCACCACCACCATACTGTCCCTCCTCAACGTCCTCCTGCTCAAGCGCCCTCTTAAAAGCACTATGCACATGCTCGGGCTTGAGCGCTGAGTTATGCACATCGTTGAGCCGCCAATCTGCCGTCTCGGCCACAATCGGCGTCCCGTAATCGTGGCTTATATCATTCAACGACATCCCCTTGTCGCGTGCCCGCTGTAGAATCCATTGCCATACCTCCTGGAAGACTGTCCCGAAGCTGATGGAGTTGGTGAGGGCGATGGGCTGTCACGTGTAAATCAAACTGTGGTGGGAGAGTACGACCTGGGGACAGGGGTGGGACTAACGGTATTGATGAAGCCCCAGTCCTTGATTTGGAAGGAGCCGCTGACTTCTCCGTTGCCGTTGAGCGTGTGCGTGCCAGCGTAGCAGGGAATGTTAATGTCGTCGGGGTGGCGGGGTAGGATGACGGTCACGCCGTGGCGGACGTCATCTCCATCCTCGCCGACGGTGGTCTGGCCGACGTGGACACCTGGTTGAGAGTCAGTAAGATCCTAAGATGCTCCTATCTAGCTGTGCTATGCAAGTGATATACCTGGTACGTCTAGGATCGAGTTTTTCGGGCCAGAGGGCAATTGGCCTGGAGTGTATCCGGCGTTTCTAATTGTCAAACGAGCCATTCTGCTATATATTTTTTGTTGATAATAATAAAATTATAATATTCGTCAAATTAATTCAATAAGCTTTCATTCATAAATATCCCGTCGCTGTGCATACACTTATATAAATTAGATCAAAATCCATCCTTCCCTCAAAGACCGAGATTTTGGCGGGGTTCCCTCAAACCTGTTCCCACCACCTTCCCACCTTCTCCTTTCAGCGGGATTATATTATGGGGCACAACTAGTCTTACCCCGCATGACTCAGCCGGCGTTAAAGCTGGTATTTTATTCGACCGAGTTAAGACGAGATCGACTTACTCATCAGCAACACATAACATGTGCCAGCTATGAGGCTTTTGGTGAGTTTTTTTAATACTGATATGGCATTTGATACATAGGTAGGTTGATCTCAGTCCAGTGTTTGGTACTAGGTGTGGCATTGGCCTGCTTGTGAAATACGGGTCCACCTGCACCAGCCCGTCTCTTAGTTGATAAGAGCATAGCTTTCTCCGTCAACGAGGACCAAGTTTGCTGGCATTGATGCTATAGTTGACGAACTAATACATATTGTAATATATCACGTTGGAATTGACGACAGGATATTCCTTAGCTATGTCCAGCTCACTCCCGCCACAGACGCTTCGTCTCTTCCCTTCGCCGCGACTGACGACGCCTGTATCAACACCGCTGTCTATTCTCGATGCAACAGTCGCTCGGTTTTCATCAACTGGTGCAGTCTGGCTTTTTTGCGGCCCAAGTCCGTCGCACGCCATCCTTCAGTCCTCATTCGTAGCCACACTGAGCGACTTCCCGCAATGGGCAGGCCAGCTCCAGTGGTCCCCAGTCAGCGATGGCGGTCTTCACACGGAGCGATTTGGAAGGCCTATGGTAGTCTACGGGTGCGACTCTGATCCCGGGGTTGAGTGGGTGGTTTCGAAGACGGAGGTGACCCTTGACTCCATCGTTCCTAGTGCGGTCGAGCGTGTCGCGGGAAATGCGACCTGGATGGCCACAGACTTTCCTCAGAATATATTCTTGTCTGACACAAACTTGGCGCTTCATAACCTAGTCGAGTATGCCGGCCTGCCTGGGATGTCCGTGCAAATCATGGAATTTTGCTGTGGAGGCTATGCTATTGCGGTCAAGATGGCCCACTCACTTGCTGATGCACAGTCGCTGATGGTGTTTATATACCAGTGGGCGGCAGCATGCCACGGAGTCGCAAAATCTCCTATGGACCCTCCCATATTTAACCCTGGGCAGCTCGACTCTCACGCGGCTGGTGACATTGACAGAGAGGTGGCAGACCCATCCTCAGTTGAGACAGCACGTCTCCTGCCACTTCACCGGTTTGACTGGTGGGATGACGCCAAAGACCCAGCCTTTCCTTCATTCCTCGCACCCACGAGCGAGAATTCAAAGCCGCCACCCCCACAGGATGATTCGAGGTCGCTTCTTCCTCTGTCACCGTCGACTCCTGCGCCATGGAGCACCTGGGACTTCTCGCGCCCTGTGTCGCAAGCGCTCCTACACTTCACCGAGGAACAACTCAGTACCCTGCGTGCAAGCACCCGCGAGTTACCAGGTTGCCGCCCCGACATATCACGACTTGACGCCCTCCTCGCTCACATATGGTCTGCCGTCAACCGTGCACGCGGTTACTCTAACTCCGCCGATGACGTCTTCCTCAACGTGACCTTGAGCGCGCGAACGCGTGTGCAGCCTCCTCTATCTGACTCGTTCATCGGATCTCCCATTTTCCTCACGCACATTCGCTCAAGTGGTAGTGAAGCCAGTGCGGTGAGTTTAGGGCCGACGGCGAGTGCTATCCGCGAGACGCTCACAATGTTTACACCGGGGAAGATGGGCGCGATGCTACACGACGCTGCGTTTGAGAGGTCGCCGCAGCGGCTGTGGCAGGCATTCCTTGGTGATCGTCATACGCTTGTGACATCGTGGCTGAGGCTGAACGTGTACGACGTTGACTTTGGTGGTGGTATTCCGAGGTATGTGCATGCTGTGATGCCAAAAATGGATGGGTGCGTACAGGTTATGGACTCGAGTCGGGAAATTGGGGGAGTAGATGTTAGTCTTTATTTAAACAGCATAGCGATGGCGAAGTTAATTCAAGAGCGGTAAATTCTTCGAGATTCTATATCCAGGCCTACTGAGAGACTGGGTGGTGGTGAACGGAGTTTGTGGTTACGTTGCCTGATTGGCCACTTCAACTACGAGTGAGAACTCGTAATTGGCGCAATCGGCCAACTTCACTTCAGCTTTTTTAGTAATTTTTGCACATTGATTGATATCAATGTCGCCAGTACAATTATATCTACCAGCTACATTGCTGGTCGATTCAAACTCCAATAATCAATTCTTACTGTATTGGTTACTTCGGTGCCACTGGTCCCGACATGCCAGGTTCAAGAGCTTTAAAGGTACCAACCACTCAACAAATTACGAGGCTTGTAATAACTACGACTATTAATCATAGAATTATCTGCTGTTTCTCGACGGTGCGTAATTCTTAAACAGCACAATTTTCTTTCTATCATCTATCATCATCAATTGTGAAACTACACACAAAATGGGCTCCAACACAGCTCCTCTCTCATCCGCAACCCACCAACCCATCTCCCCCGCAATCTTGTACTGGGGCACTCCCGTTGTCATAATTAGCACCATCAACCCCAACGGCACCACTAACATCGCCCCCATGTCTTCCGCCTGGTGGCTCGGAAACCACTGCATGCTCGGTCTCGCTGTCAACAGCCAAACCACTGTCAACCTGCGTCGCACTAAGCAGTGCGTGCTCAATCTCGCTTCAGACGATATGGGGAGCTTCGTGAACGCTCTTGCGAGAACGACAGGCTGCGAAGGCCTTGAGACTGCATCTGAAGATGCAAGGTATGCGTTTAGGCGCGCGAATGGATATCAATATGTCCACGATAAGTTTGGGCGTTCAGGATTGACGCCGGTCGCTTCGGAAACTGTAGAGCCAGCGAGAGTTGTGGAGTGCCCAGTGCAAATGGAGGCCAAGCTGGTGGAGGTTCATGAGATGATGGGCGATACTGAGAAGAAGGGGAAACTGTTGGCATTGGAGGTTAAGATTGTGAGGACGCATGTTCATGAGGAGATTCGGATGGAGGGATTCGAGAACAGGGTTGATCCAGATAAGTGGCGGCCGATGATTATGAGTTTCCAGCAGCTGTATGGACTAGCGCCGAGGAAGATCGCCGAGACGGTGCTGGGAAGAATTCCAGAGGAGGCATATAGACCATTGGCAAATCTGTTAGAGAGCACTTCCTGAGATTGATAAATGGACGGTTGATTTTATTCTACTAGGAAGAAGTTGTAAATTGAAACATAAACAATTGATATACTGTTTTTTCGCTTTTTAACTGCTGGCACAAAAGTCTCCGCCTCCAGTGCCCCGGGTTAACAACAAAGGCTTTAGGTACTGGCACAAATGTCTTCGCCTCTAGTGCCCCTGATCAATAGCAAAGCTCTCACTTCAAAGGGCCGCGATGTTTCGGCGTTGAGCCAGGCGGCGGCGTCGGTAGACATAAAATGGCAATTCGTGAATTCTAAGAAGTAGCATTATAGTTTTTTTTTTAGTACCAGTGTTCAGTTGGAGAAGTGCCTTTGCCACAGGAAGCTTTGACAAAAAAAGAATACCGTAGACGAGTTAACTCGTCTGAAGGGTTATAGTCCCTTCGCCCGGAATCGAACCGGGGGCCCCCGGATGATTTGCGTTACATTACAGTCCGATGCTCTAATCCAACTGAGCTACAAAGGGGTATTGGTTGCGTGAAGGCTCAAGAGTGGGCTGTATCAACATGGGAAATTTAGAATGCTTCTATGGCTTCAAACAATATGTGAAATTGGAAACAGAAGGATGAGAAAGAATGTTGCGTCCTTGGAATTAGGCTTTACTGTCTGATGATGATAGAGGAACCGAAGAGAACAAATTGGAAATATATACTTGCTATATATAATTCTTTTACATACACTCGCCGTTACCTTAGCCTTACTACTGTTTTGTTACCGCTGCTGCTGCTCCATCATCGATTTCCGCAATCGTTCTTTAGTCATGCAAAAAGTTTGCCACTCCGGTTTGCATACCTATTTCCCCTAGCAATCCAAAATACATCAAAAAGAACATCAAAATGAAATACCGAAGTACTGGAATAGTGACCTACGCAGGGATCGAACCTGCAATCTCTTGATTCGTAGTCAAGCGCCTTGCCATTGGGCCAGCAGGCCCATTGTTTTGATTTACGGTCCCCTAATCCGTTATTTCCCATGCCCTCGTAAAAAAAAAAAAAAAAAAGTGGAATTTTTTTTAGCAAGGGCAGAAAAGTATATTTCAGAAAATACTAAATATTTTAAGCTACGGAGGGATCAAACCTGAAATATTATGCACACTCACAAGGGGACGTTTTAACCCTAAACTCGTCGGTATGAAATATGACACTAGTGTTAATATTTTGTAGAACCACAACGGAGTAATATGAAGCTAACAGGTGTCAAGTGCAAATGGTGATATCTAGTTGCGTAACGCTAATCCAGAGAGGTAGGACCCATATCTAGGGTTTGGCGTATCCTCTAATATGCCTTCGTACTTCTTAGTGAAGCTAAGAGAAGAAGGAGCTAAAAAAAAAGCTTCCAGAAACCTCCGATACCGTAACTCGCGTCCAAGTTAGTCCGGTCCGGGGTCGAAAAATCGTTTACCCCTGCAGCTTTTCTTATCTTGACGTATACTCTCAGGGTTAGCAAATTAAGTAAAATCATGAGTAACGGGCCTTACTCAAACTCAATGAGTAACGAATACCTGTTACTCATATTCAAACTCAAATAATCAT